>CM065470.1:43714367-44018545 GCA_032872505.1 Leptopilina syphax | reverse complement strand
TGAAAAATTGAAATATTTATAAAAATAATTTAATTCTTGAGAAGAATTTTATTAAAATTTTAAATAATTGATTTCTTTCGACTAATTTCATGTAAATTCTAATTTAAATAATTGAGTTCCTGAAAAGTTATTATTATTCATGAAAAGAATTGAATTATTATAAAGAAATTTTACAAAAAATTTTTAAATAATTGAATTCTGCTTGGAAATTTTATGAAAATAGTAGATATTGAAAATCATTGAATTGATAAAAGTTTTTGAAAATAATTCAATTTTACAAAGATTCAATTAAAGTTTTTGAAAATAATTGAATTCTTGCAAACGATTTTATAAGAATTTTTTAAAAATAATTGAATTTTCAAGAAAAATTTATTGCTTTAAAAATAATTGAATTCCTGTGATGAATATTGTTATTTATGAAAACAATTGAATTTTGCAAAGAATTTTATTAAAATGACTCAAAATAATTGAATTTTCGGGAATAATTTTGTTATTTATCGACATAATTCAATTCTTTCGAAGAATTTTTTTATGTAAATAATTGAATTCTTGAGAAGAATTTTATTAAAATCTAAAAGAATAATTGAATTATTTCAAAACAATTTAATTAACATTTGAATAATTGATTTCTTTCGAACAATTTTATTAAAATATTTGAAAATAATTGAATTCCTGTGAAAAATTCTAATATTTAATGTAAATAATTGAATTCTTCCAAAGAATTTTAAAAAAACCCTTTTTAAAATCATTGATTTTTTCAAGGAATTGAAATTGAATTTTTAAGAATAATTACACTTTTTGAGCAATTCCTGTATAATTGTATTAAAAATAATTGAAATCCTGATGAATTTTATTATTTAGGTGAAAATAATTGAATAGTTGGTAAGAATTTGTTTAAAATTGTCAAAAATCCCTGAGATGAATTGGATTATTTCTATGAAAATAATTGAACTATTGCGATAAATTTTATTTAAAATGTTTAAAAAGAATTGAATTTCTGTAAAAAATTGTGTTATTCTTGAAAATAATTGAATTCTTCATAAGAATTTTGTGACCATTGTTTTAAATAATTAATTTTTTCAAAATATAATAAATATTATGAAAATGTTATTTTAAATAATTGAATACTTGTGGAAAACTTTATTTGTGAAAATAATTGAATTTTTCGATTAATTAATTTTAAATAGTATTATAAAAAGAATTGAAATTTTTTGATGAGTTTTATTATTATTTATGAAAATAATTAAATCCTGAGAAGAATTTTATTATTTTTGAAAATAATTGAATTATTGCTTAAAATTTTAAATAATTGAATTCTTGTTGAAAACTTTATTTGTGAAATTCTTCGATGAGTTTCATTATTTATGAAAGTAATTGATTTCTTGCTTAGAATTTCATCAAAATTTTTTTTTTAAATTGAATTTCCATGAAAAATGTAATTAGTAGTGAAAGTATGTAATGGAATTATTGTGAAGAATTGTATAAAAATTTTCTTAAATAATTGATTTTTTCAAAATTTTTTTGAAAATGCTATTCTAAATTAATTGAATTTCTGTGGAAATTTTATTTTTTATGAAAATAATTGAATTTTGGATGAGTTTTATCAATTTTTTTTATATAATTGAATTCTTTTGCGAAATCTCATGAAAATACTAGACATTGAAAATAATTGAATTTTGAATATTTTTTGAAAATATAATTGAATCGTTTTAAAAAATTTGATTATAATTTTTGAGATTAGTTTTTTGATTTATTTGTTTATAGTTATAAACGGGCAGTGCCCTTTCGTACATAAAGTACTAAATTTGAACATTAAATGAAAAACAAAAAATGCGAAGTAATGACAATTTAATTAGCATTGGCGAGAATTAGTCTGCGCAAATCGATAATAAATCTATTTAACGAGATTCAATAAAAATCGATATTACTGTAGTACTCATTGGTACTCATTCTAGTAATAGAGAGTTTAAAGTAGTGGAAATTAAAAAAAAACAGAAATTTTAGTTTTTAGTGGCTGAAATCTAAAAAAAGTACCCAAATAGTAGCATATCGTAAAAAAGTAGTAAATAGTAGGTTTTAGTATAGATGAGTGCGAAGACTGTAACTTAATATGTTACTGAACTTGGAAAATCCTAACGAATATATCTATTTTAAAAGCTTTTTTAATAACAATTCCAACAATAGTCATAAATTAGAACTACCTAAGAAAATACGAAAACGATTGTTGAATGAAATGCTCACAATTTATACCTTCGTTAAAATATTATTTTTTTAGAGAACCCAATTAAATTCAACCATGTCGAAGTTGTAGTTTTATCATTATTAGAATTACACAGCTTTCTTCGAACGATTTTTTACAATCAGCTGTTCTATATTTTTGTACGTGTTCCGCAATTAAATATTTTCTTCGACGGTTACGATATTTTGCGACAGTTTTAATCTTTTAATACATGGTGTATACCATTCATGTTCAAAAGTCATATAATTAAACTAAAATTTTGTTTTCATTTTAAGAATATAACTTTACTCTTTTTACGTTCATAAAAAGAATTACGTGATGCAAATTTTCAGAAACCAGCTCATTATTACAACGATTGATTTATTAACCTAATAATAATAGTTTTGGATATGAAATTTTGTAATTAAAAACATGTTAAAAAGATTTTAAATATGCTTGTATGCATAATATGGGTTTAAAGGAAACCACAAAATTGCTAGGTCGATTGGGAAAAGTGCCCTACACTTAAGGCCAGAATCGGGCGTTTATGTCGATTAATGGTAGCCCACACACATTGAGGGTGCAGACAGGGGCAGTAATCGATTGCGTCCCGTGAGGGGAAGTAGCCATCCCCACCATCCATCGGGGGCCTAGGTCCGAGCTCTGGAGCGAAGGTGAAGAACCCTTAATCTCCCCTTAAGTGCTTTCTGTTAATGACATTTTTCAAAGGAATAGTTTTCTGTTATTATTTATTATTAAAAGTTTACTATTTGCATTTGCATATTCACAACCATAAAATTATTACTAATTCATCTATATAAGTTGTTGGTTAGAAAAAAGTTGAAATAGTTAAATAAATATTTTTAAGAATTGTGCTTTTTATTCCCTAAGCAATTCAAAGCCACATGAGAACTGAAGTTCAATAAACCTTTACCTGCAATCGTTTTAACATTCCGTTGATACCAATTTATTATAAACTGATTTTTAATATAGTTTACGTATTAAATATTTTTAAACTTAATATAAAACAAGCATGCCTTAAAGTTGCGTTTGCAAATTGTTACACTGCAAAAACAAGCATCTTAAAAATTTAAAATACATTGTAGTCACTTTTAAAACGTTTAAAACATCTTATTTTTCCATCTTCCATCTTAGAAACTGATGTATTTTAAGATGGTTTTGATAACTTTTTGGAAACAATAACTTAAAAAGAACTACCAAAGTATCTTAAAATAAGATGCCTTTGTTTTTACAGTGTTTTTTTGGTTTATCTAATATTAATGAATGCCTGAAATGTATGTATGCCCTGAAATTAATGTACCTATATTTTGAGGAGAATCAATTATAGTTTTTCAGGTTGATGTAGGATACAGCCCGAAAGGATTTACCCTTTGATAGTCGCGACCTGTATTGGATTCGGTTAATTTCACTTCCAGTTATGATCATTACTTGGCTTCTTGTTTCGTCCGGGATCAGGATAATAATTTATCAATAACGTACCCCAGGAGTAGGGAACTCCAAAAGTACTATACACCCGAGAGATGATAACTATACTTATTGCCTGAAATTACATCAAAACATTCATTAGCTCCCTTTTCTTCCTTTTTTTTGGAATAATCAAAATTATAGTCAGTTTTATGCGACAACTCGATGGCACTGCCAGCCCCGAGTTAGGGTATACGGAGTTGAATCTTTTCCTGGTTGAGGAGGGGCAGGTTACTTCCCCTCACGGGACGGAATTGATGATCACCCGCAGACAGCGTAGCCTCCGTAGGGAACTACACATCTGGCGACCAAGCAACAAGTACGCATTTACTGCATATCCATTGCGACCAGTTTCAATTAACCAAAGAACCCGAATGTGGTTGTAATGTTGAACACAAGCACTCATATGTATATTGCAATTTGTTTCCTTTCAAATATTACCTACAGTTTTAGATACACATAATAATTGCTTGGGGATTCCATGTGTATCTATTAGTTTTAAATGGATATTTATTTCTTTGCATAAGTATTCTTATACAGAATTGAAAGAGATGACCATTTTTAATTGTTTATTTTTTTATTTTTTTTAACAATTATATAAACAACTTAATAATCAAAATAATGTAAAGAATTAACCAAACTGACAATTAAAAAGATTTGAATTCAGCGTCCTTAAAAACCCTTTTAAGAAAACATTTTCAAAAGAATTGTATAAAATTTAATCTTCTTCGCCTGCCATATTGGATCCGCCATTTTGAATTTTGAAAAACTAATATCAAAAAACTAATATCAGATTCGTAATCAGCGACCCCGAAACCCCGCAAGTAAATAGTTTCAAGTGAATCCAACAGATTTTTGAAAATGTCCGCCATATTGGATCCGCCATTTTGAATTTTGAAAAACTAATATCAGATTCGTAATTAGCGACCCCAAAAATCCCCAAGTAAGGATAATCAAGAGAATCCGACTGATTTTTGAAAATGTCTTCCGCCATATTGGATCCGCCATTTTGAATTTTGGAAAACTAACGTCAGATTCGTATTCAGAGACCCGGAAAACCCCCGAGTAAGCATTTTCAAGACAGATTTCTTAAAAAATTGTACATCGAACAATAAATTTAAAATTTTCATAAATTTTTAAGTTTTTAGGCGCCATTTTGAAAAATCAAAAGTTTATATTCAAAAGGTCGACATATATTTTGAAAGTATATTGTTAAACAATTTTTTAATAATTTTTTGACATATTCGGGTAAAAGACACTGTAATACATAAAAAAAAAATTTCTGAAAGAGAAAATAATATGTTTATTAAAAAATATTAAAATTTGAAGTTAAATTTAAAATTCAGTGCATTCAGGAGTTAATGAGTTAAATTTACACAAAGTTTCAGAAAAAATTGACGAATTTTTAAATTTAAAAAAAAAATTGTTTTTTGTATTTTTTGAAATAACTTTTTTTTATAATTATAATATAGAAGTCGTTAACTTCTCTTAATTGACAATATTATTTAGTTTATTAATTTAAAAACAGTGTTCACATTTTTGTACCAAATGTTCAATCTAAAAAAAATTCAAACTTAAATTCAAACTTAAGAAATAATAATAACAATAAACCAAAACTTAATTAAAAAAAAAATGAAATCAAGGTCTTGGTTTTAAATGAGCCCGAACATAAATAAATAATGACATACTCGAATCTTATTATTCTAAAGTTTTTATAATTTTTAATTACGAATCTGATATTAGTTTTTGTAAAATAAAAATTATGCTGTTCACAAGTAATTTTTAAATAATTTTAGTCAAATATCAGGCAAACATGCAACAATATTTTTGGAAAATAAAGTAAACTTTCTCATTTCCATAGAATGGTGAAAACTTTAATTTAATAATACTCCTTATAATGGAATCTTCATTCTCTGGTAATATAACTTTTCGGGGTAAATTAAATCATTGGATGATCTAACACAGATTGATGGGACAAGTTTAATTCGTTTCAGTTTCTCATCATAATCCCATTATGATTCAATATTTCAACTTCTCATCTATTGCATAAAGATACACATATTATATTCATATTTCAGACAAATACTATTATATTGTTGTTCTACTTGAAAATCAAATTCCACATAATTGTGAATAGCAGCATTATAATTGCCATAAAATTAGATCACGGACTGAAAAGTGAGTGTAAAATTCTTTAAATAGCTGCGTTTCATATATGTCTAAGATAAAAATATTATTTTGTTCCCATAAATGTTTCTAATAGTTATGTGTATTCTGTTCTCATAATATGGTGCATAACATCTATATAGTTAATTAATTAGAGTCAAGGAAAAGAATGAGCAATGTTAAACAAGGTCGAATAGGATGTTGACATTTATTTCATCATATTATAAACCAGATTGATTGATTGAGTGAACGATTTTTAATAGTCGAAGGAAATAATATTCAAATATATTTTGTCTCTTGAATACGTATAATAATAATTTTATATTATATTATTTTATACTGTTAACGAACGATAATAAATGTTAATTGAAAATTGTATAACCCATTAAACCTACCTTCTAGTTGATTGAATTTTCATTTTGTGAATTTTTTACATATTTTACGAAATTTTTCATAGATCGAAAGGAACATTGGAATTTATAATTTTTTTGCTACTTAAATGAGAAATGTTTTAAAACATAATAGAAATAAGTTTGTCTCGCTCTCTTTTAAGAAATACATGAAATTATACTGTGATTTTTATCCCAAATTATAAATTTTTAGGGATAACTGCAAATTGTCTGATATTATTAATTAAAATTAATTTGCGCATTTACCCCATATGACCCTATATATAAATTATGATTTTAATTTTGCAGTGGAACTTTAATTACAAATATTTATTCAAAAATAATACTCTAAAATTCTTCCTCAAAAATTTCTACTCTGTTTTTAATCAGCTTAAAAGATTGCAGATTTCTTTCACTATAGTTTTGTTTATCCGAATCACAAAATCAGAAGAAATCGTATTTCTCAAAAGAAGGAAATGTCCTTTAAAACTATAAGATGTACTTTGTTGAGGGTGAACTGTAGAATAGACTTTCGTATCAGGAAAACAATTTAACTAATGGAAGGATATTACGTCGTGAAAACTTACACAAGGGTCAGTTTCTTTGTATATAGGTTTCTGTATTTTCTTCTTTTATATTCACAATCTTTAAGTTTATTTTTTTAAATTCAAATCTCATTGTTTCGTGCACGGGAGAAACGAAAAATGTAACTTTGACTATTTTCAGATATAGGAAAATCTAAATTAGATCAATTAAACTTTTTGAATGTATAAAAGAAGTATCTTAACTACAGACCACAATTTTTAACCGATTGGAAAAACTTTTTTTTTAATTACCCAGAACAAAATTCTTCAGAGAACTGTCATTGCAGAATTTTTCTTTTTGTTAATGTTTAATTAATAAATAAACAAATATAGGTACTGATAAAATTTGACTTTTTAAGAATATGTAACGTTTTTTCTAAAAGAAATTAAACAAACAAACTTAATATCTCATAAAAAGGTTGTGATTGTACTTACAGACAATGATTAATGTAAATATGTACAATCATGTGACATAGAATAGTCATAAACAATTTTCTAAAACAAAGTATTGTATGTGCTATCATATCAAGATTATTGGCTCCAATTTTCTAACTCGGAGGTTTTTGAAGTCGCTAATTACGAATCTGGTATTAGATTTTCAAAACTCAAAATTTCAGATCTAATATGGAGGACGATATTATTTAGGTGATTCTAAGAAGGTCCGATTGAAGATTTGATAATTTTTGAAAACTGTTTTTTTACATCAAGCCATGTACATGGCGCTGAAAAGGGCCGATTGAGTATAGTAATTTCCATTAATTAGTTTTGATCTAGATCTGAAGCTACTGTTTCTTTTTCAGGTCCAAGAGATACAATGTAAAGATCTGAAGACACTGATAGTTTATGAATTAGATCTTCCATAGAATGCAATCGAGAAATTTTTCTCGTGTTATGAAGCCGAAAGTATTTAACATCTTTATTTCTGGCTTCTGAAGCCTCCTCCGAATAAGCTTCAATTGGAAGAAGAAAATTGTCAATATCTTTACCTCCGTAAACTAGAATTTTATGAACTGATGAAGGCATATAATACCATGGGTATTAATTGTACATAAAAGTCAGGCATCTCTAAGGCAAAGTTATTGAAAAATTTTGATGGAATTTTTACATTACTAGCAAGCATTTCTAAGATCTGGCTAATAACCTTTCTAGTAACTCCTTGTCAACACCAATTATTTCTGACGTCTGAACAATGTCTGCAAAAAACCTACGAGAAGTGTTGCCACAATTAGAGTTACCCTCCAGATTGTAGGTGATCTATGATCAATCCCATTTTCTTTTTGAAGTGATCACAAATTTCATTTTTTGTTTCGCGAATCAATTACTGTTCAGCATTATTTTTCACTTACCATTTTTGAACTTTGAACTTATATGTAATATGTAAAATGCACCTCATAAACCTGATGCGGGCATGCAAAGTGGACAGACCAAAATTTTTGTAAGGTATGTTTTCAACCTTTTTTTACGTGCTCCAGATCGTTTATTTTTTATGGTCTTGATTCACAAATATAGCAAGTAGAACTCAAGTTATAAAGTGTATCAGTAAGTGCCTGTCAAACTTTACCGTCTACCATAGTTAACTTCATTTCAGTTTTAACAATATATGCAGCATTAGATTTAAAGACTTTCGTAGGCTTAAGATTCTCAATTTGAGATTTGATGGAATTTATCTCTGCCTTTGTAAGCTCTTTAGTTTCCTTAGCAAATTTCACCATGATTGGTATGCATCTTTTAGCTGATGAAGTATGAGGATTTTTCCAAACTGTTTACGATGCATCTTCCAATTTCAAGCACACAGGAACCATTGAGGCAGTTAGTAAACTTGTGTCCGACAAATTTTCATTAGACAATTTTTTGTTGTAGTTTGTGCCAGTTGACAATCCATCTATGCCATAATTAAATTCAAAATCCAAGTACACTGTTCTCTGTCTATTTTCCGGCAGTGGAAGATGCAAATTTTGGGTCTTTAAATAGCTTATTAATAGAGAGGTCAATAAGAGACTGAATATTTATACTGGCACTATCTTCTGTTATATGTATTCCGGAAGGATAATATTCCTTTTTAGTCTGCAGTAGACGATGGTATGGTAGATAAATATCAACTTTTCTTTTTTTTAGCCTGAAACTGAAATTATCTGGGACTGATATTTCGACAATCGTGCTTGTTCCGATAAAGCTTCTTCTGAAGAGTAGGGAACATAAGAATACTGTTCAATATTATTTAATATTATTATTATTACAGAAATGTTTGCTCGACATCTTAATGAAGTATTTTTAACCTTAGACAGTAATTTTAAATCAATATTGCTGCAATATGTGTTTCACCATCAAGAATTGTAATTTTAAGAGTGATTTATTGAAACACCACATTATGGAAATTAATTATGAAGAAATGAGCTGTTGTTGCCTATTTAACCGAGAGAAATTTCCTTATCCAAGAGTGTAACTACTGCAAGAATAATTTGTATCGATCTGCATAAATATGTGTATAAGATGTATTGGTGTCTATAACTTATTTGCAAGGTTTATGGTAATACATTGTAACGGGACTGCTGAAGCTTCATTAGAGGCACGTGACAAATGCTTGAATGTGATATCATTATCTGAACTTGCTCAGTAGTAATGGGTATCCCCCTCCTCTCTCCACTTCGTAAAGGTTCCCAGGAAATACGTGTTTCATGATCTATATATTGTGTAGAAAGCGTCACTCCACAGGGTTCTACTATGAATTACCATCGCTACCCCATTCCAGCAAATATATATATACACACATATATATATACGACGACACTCCCGTGGGGAAACATTCATATCACACTCCAACCAAACAGTCGCGTGCGTGGGGCTGAAAATGCAATCGCGATAGATACTTTCAAATCCATATAAATTTTTTTCTTTCTGTGTATCCTACCTTCTTTTTCTAACGAGACACAATGTCATATCGATTCGTTTCCTATACTTTTCCTTCTATTCTCCATTTTTTGCGAGACGAAAAGAATTACAGTTTTTCATCTGATCTAATGGAAAGATTTTAGGGACAGTATTTGTGAATTATTACACACATTTTTTACAAGTCTTTTGAATATTACTATAAAAATTCGCAGTTTCATTCAGAAAGTAAATCTTTCAATTTTCTTTAAATTCTGCAAAAAGTTTCTTGAAAGAAAATCCTGATATCTTTTTTACTAATTCTGACAAAGGAAATGTTTTAGTTTGGATGAAAAAATCAGACTACATTACTAAAGCACATGACTTTCTTTCCGAACGACGCACTTATAAAGAAATTTTAACGAAAGGAGTTTCATCCAAATTACAATCAAGAACTTATAAAATTCGTGTTAAAAATTTAAATGAGAATGAATTTCTTAAGCATAAATATCATAATAATCAGTTAACTATGACTAATACCTCTTTGGAAAAATTTTATGGTTTACCAAAATCAATAAAGACAGTGCACCTCTTCGTCCTATTATTTCGCTAATAAATAGTTCAACTCATTTTTTGACCAAAATCATATACGAAGAGTTAGAAACTGTAATTCCTTGACCAAAATCTCATGTAAACAAAAGCTTCGAGTTAAAAAAAAAATTGAAGAATATTATTGTACTACAAGATTTTCTTTTTTTTCTCTTGATGTTAGTTCACTTTTCACTAATGCGATTTAGTTATACAAAGCCTTGATAAAAGACACAATATTATTCACAATAAATGTAAAATTCTTTTTGTTGATATTATTAATTGTACTGAATTTCTGTTTGATAGGGTAAGTGCGGGTATAGTCGGACAGTACTAGTAGTCGGACACTTTCGTGTTTTTTGTCAAATAAATAATAATGCATTGTGATAATTACTTTAAAAAATATACTGGTCGAATGTGTAAAGTTTATATTTTATTAAAATAGTGTTATTTTACAAAATAATTAAACAAGAAATATTTTATTTAATATTCTAAAAATCATGGTGTCCGACTATAGATACAAACATTTTCGAGTAGTACAATGAGTAACACAAAGTTTTGTTGATAATTAATCATAAATATTAAAACTTATAGGATTTAAATATTATATTAATAACTTCTAATATGCTTTAATTCCATTTTCCAGCAGATAGCAATTAAAAAATTATCTGTTTTACTTTATAAATCCAAAATATCTGACAGATGTCCAACTATAGAAAAAAGGGAAAAAAGTGTCCGACTGCAAAAGCAATCGTAATTTTTCATTAAAATGTTTATATTTTATTAAATACTCAAGTATTTGTAACAAATTTATATGATTTTTAATCCTGAAGAACTCTTTTAATTGATAATGTGCTTATAAACACAGTATAAGCTATCGTATATACTATAAGCTACTATAAGCTACTATAAGCTACTATAAGCTATCGTATATAGTATATACTATCGTAAAGTTGATAAATTTCTTCATTTCTCCGATGGGGTCACTAATATCACCATTTTTTGCGGATATTGTAATGGATGACTTGAAATCTGATTGTTTGAATTTACTTAAAAATAATTTCAATTGTGTTTCTTTATTTTATTTTAGATATGTCGACGACACGCTTTTGTGTGTCCACAAAGATATAATGGTGAATCAAAACGTACTTTGAAAAAAAGAATTAGTGAACATAAAAACAAAAACCTCGAATCTGTTGTGAAGAAACATCAAATTGAATATAATAATTCTTTTAATTTTGACTACGCAGACATTTTATGAAAACTTCATAAAATTCATTTTCATTTTCAGATTATGAAACTTTTTATAAAAAACGATTAATTCCTGAGATAATTTACATTAAATGCAATAATTTTACTATTAAAAGGAAGATGTACAGTTTCTTAGTAATACCTATTCTCCTTTGCTTAATAAATTAAAATAATGGTTATAAGTTTGACTAATCACTCGATTCAAATATGTTTGTGATTTGTAAATTTGAATATTTTTGTTGTATTTTGTTTATTTATGGTTTTTAATTTATTGACGTGATGTTCATTTTATTGATTTTAACTAGGTAAAAATTGGTTTTAAATTTTTGTTTAATTTTTTATTTTAGTTTTAAAATTGTGTTGTATTTATTTGAAAATTTTTTTTATTAAAGTGACCTGATGATGGTGTCGAACTAGATCACCGAAAAGTCGTCTATTTTTTAAAAAAGTAAAAGACTGTTTTTTTTTACCTTTTATACGTCTTCCAAAAATCGAAAAAATTAATTTATTACATTGTTATTATTATTAAACGGAGTATCCTAGGTCATGCTCAGTAGACAAATTAAACAATTTAATTTACTGGAAATATTAAATATAATGACACATTTTAAAGAACTTATAAAGCTTCCAAGAGGAAGAAAATTAAACCCTCTACTAAATTTCAAAACTATAAAAACTGTAATATCCTCATATTAGATACTCCCAATCCTTGATTTTATTTTATTATTCTCGTTTCAAAAAAAATGAAATTTTTATATATTGAAAACAATTTTTCATATAATAATTTGACC
Organism: Leptopilina syphax; assembly: GCA_032872505.1. Taxonomy (NCBI): domain Eukaryota; kingdom Metazoa; phylum Arthropoda; class Insecta; order Hymenoptera; family Figitidae; genus Leptopilina; species Leptopilina syphax. The sequence continues at coordinate 44,006,208 of CM065470.1, read as the reverse complement.
ACCAACGTTGTGAAGCTAAAATGAATACTAAAAATTGGTACTAAAAGACCTTGCGCCCATCATTTTCAGTTTTAATGGTTACTCTTTTTTTTCTGCTATACGGAAAAAGTGAGGAGGTTTTTTTTTTTTGTTAGCAGCTAACTTTGATGCGCATATTCGTGTCAAGGACTTTGCTGCTAAATAAATGTGTTCAGAATGAGGCAGCAACGAAGGACAGTAAAAAAAAGAGAGAAATATAATATATCGATCATAGAATTATAACATTTTATTCTCTCATCCATATAAAAGCTGTGGCGTATATATATAATAGCTTCTCTCTATATACTGTGCAACGAATATAACTGCCTTGAACTCAAAACAATTTAAACTGGTTTTTTTCTTATATTTTTTAATAAGATAGAATTCACTTGGAAGAAACGTATGCATTGTAAAATGTTGCTTCATGTTCTTTTTATGTGTATACTTCGTAGTAGACTACATTGGTAGCTAATTTTATCAGAATATACAATTGCTCTCTTTTAGCAATTTCGCAATTCTTCACTCTTCCCATCATTCTTTAGCTCACTTTGAGCCACCTTGACAGTATTTGTGTCACGGTTTCTATTTCCTTGAAGGTTTCATTTCGCACCCTCTTGAAGAATGTTGAAGGGTCTCAATGTTTTCAGCATTTCGCTGGAGTGCGTCTCCCCCCCCCCCTTCTCTCCACTTCTTTTTTCTTTCAATTCAACTATTGCTTGAAAAGAAATGTGTGTGCGAATTTACAACGTGCCGAGTAATGTAAACTTTATGATGCTTTGAAATTTTCTATATACCTGTGACAAAAATCCGAAGTGTCGTAAACTTATATAGATTCATATTATTGGAGTTGGAAATTAACTAGAGCAAAAGCCTCCCGTTGATATAATTGTAAAATTACGACGGTTTCGTAAAGCATCTTTTTTGCTATGAAACTTATATCATTCATTTTTTGTAATGCAGAAATTATTAGACGATTTTATGTACATCAAAATTTTGTTTTAGAAGATTTTGATGCATAGGTATTAGAGGTATTAGTGTTAAAAAAATGGTATGTATATTAGAAAGTTGTGTGAGGATTGAATACATATTAGAAAATTGTACAGATAGTGGAGGATTGTATGCATATTAGTGGTTTGTATGTATGCAAGAAGATAGTATGTATATTAGAGGATTGTTTGTGTGTATATTAGAGTATTGCATGTGTATATAGAGGATTGTAGAGAGTTCAATATTGCTCTGGGGTGGTAGGCGGTCTTAATGCATTTGGTTGAGGTAGCTTGGGTACGCATCACCAAGCACCCTTTCCGCAAGCTCAGCACATACCCTCCCTGTCCCTCTTCGCCCCTGCCCAACAATCCCCATCCACCCCTCTTTCCTCCCTCATGATTTCAAAGTCTCTTACTCTATTTGTCCCGTTCTAGACATCATCTCTCACTTTCCCTCTGTCAAATTCGTTCCCGCGTTATTCTCTTTTTGACTATACGTCGCTCTCTTTCACCCTCATCAACTATCCATCCTCTCCGAGAGTATAATGCTTCTAAAACGAAGCAACCGACCCCCTTCGGCTTTAATCTCTTAACGGGCAAACGACAAAAAATATCATTCATATTCTTCTTCTTAGAAGCCGGACGAATAAGAGTTCTTGATCTCCTTGGGATCGGTTAAGAGATTGGCGAATGTCTGGAACAATATAAATTATATTGCGTCAGCATCCTGGAGAGTACAGGCGAATTATAATTTAAGAGAATCTATCGCATTAGCATTCAATTGGAGTGAAAAATTAAGATTTTTCTATAATCAGGGTTGCCACAAGTCAGGAAAGTCAGGGATTTTTATTAAAAGTACTGGAAAAAATTTAAGTTTTAGAATTTATAAGAAAAATTCTGAATTTTTGTGTCTTTATTGTTTGCCTCACAAACTATGAAATTGCGACAAGAATTTTAATACAAAACTTTCAATTTTTTCTGTTTCTGACAATAATTTCCTTTTAAATAACTTAATTCTTCAAGAACTATATCATAAAATTATTACTTAAAAATTATTTAATGAATAATTATACTTAAAAATTTTTTTAAATTAATTAGGTTTCAAAAGAGTTGCGTTTAAAATCTGCATAAATAGATGAACTTCAAAGGCTTCAATATGAAATTTTTAAAAATTTCCATTTTTAATAAATTTAAATAGAAATTTTAAGAACAATTATTGATTGCAGAAATTCAATTATTTTCAAAAATTTATAAACATTCTCGTCAAAATTTCAATTATTTTTATAAACAATACAATTCTTCTCCGAAATTCAATTATTTTCAAAAAAATTTAACCAAATTCTTGACAAAATTTCAATTAGTTTCCAAAAATTTTCCTCATTTCCATTATTCTTAATATCTACTATTTTAATAAAATTTTCCAAAAAAATTCAATTATTTAAACGAAATTTTAATAAAAATTTCACAGGAATTCAATTACTTTCCAATTTTTTTTATAAATTTCTTCGCACCAATTTAATTATTTTTAATTTTTTAATGAAGTTTCTCGAAAGAATTCAAATACATTCAAAGAATAGAAAAAAATAGTTCTGAGAAATTCAATTATTTCGAAAAATTTGAATAAAATTCTTTTAAAAATTCTATTATTTGAAAAAATTTTGACAAAATTCTTTACAAGATTTAGTTAATAAAATTGCAATTTTAATAAAATTTTCCTATTCAATTTAATTATTTTCAATACAATTCTTCTTAAGAATTCAATTATTTTCACAAATAATACATTTTTTTTATGGGAATTCAATTATTTGAAAAAAATTTGAATAAAATTCTTCGTAAGAAATCAATTATTTTCATAAATAATAAAATTTTTCTCGAAAATTCAATTATTTTTTTTTCATTATTTGAAAAATTATAATAAAATTGACTATAGAATACAATTATTTTCGTAAAATATAATATTCCTTATAAGAATTACAATTTTACTGTCAAAAATGATTGTAAAAATCTTCGAAGAAATTCAATTATTTTCTTAAAAAATAAAATTCTTCAAAGCAATTCAATTATTTAAGAAATTTTAATTAAATTCTTCGCAAGAATTCAATTTTCTTTCAAAAATAAAACTTTTCACAAGAATTCAATTATTTAAAAAAAAAATTTAATAAAATTCTTCGACAGATTTCACTTATTTTCAATTTTTTAATGAAATTTCTCGATGGAATTCAATTATTTTCAAAATGTTATAAAAAATTCTGAGAAATTCAATTATTTAAAAAATTTAAATAAAATTCTCTTCACAAGAAATTAATTAATATCATAAATAATAATAATTTTCTTCGGAATTCAATTATTTTCACAAATAAAATTCTTCACAGGAATTCAATTCTTTAAAAATTTTTTTAATAAAATTCGTTGCAAGAATTAAATTACTTTTATAAATAACAATATTTATAGCAGAGTTTCAATAATTTTTTATGTACAATTTTACGTAAACTGATAGAAAATTGCAATTTATTCTTTATAATTTTTTTAAAATTCGCCGAAAGAATTCAATTATTTTTAGAATTTTTTTATAAATTTCTTTAAAAAAAATTCAATTTTAAGAAATATTCAATTATTTAATACATTATTTATCTTTGCATTTAAATAATTGAATTCTCGAAAAATTTTCTAATAAAAATTGATTAAAAATGAATTCCACTTAAAATTTTAAATTATAATTGAATATTAAAAGCATCATAGCGTGAATTTTTATAAATAAGTGAATTTTTGAAAAGGGTTCAAAAATTAAAATCTTTGAAAATTTAAATTTATAGTTGCAATATTCTTATAATGTAAAATAATGATTTTATTACTCTGTCATTTTAAATTTATTATAAAAACATGAAGAAATCGATTGCTCCGAGTCGAAGACTTGGAGTGATCGATTTCTTCATGTTTTTTAACAATTTTTTATAACTTGTTTTATTTCAGAAGGTTTGAATTTAAGATCGTTAATTCGTATAGAAAAATAATAATGATTAAGTATTTATTTAAAAAAGAAGTTATCGATGTTGTCGAATAATTTTACACTTAAAGAAATTCGTAAATATAAATGTAATGAACATTTCTTTGAGTAACTAATAATTTTTGGAGTGAATCGGTATATTCTTCAGGGTCAGGGAGAAAGTCAAAATTTTGTCTGAAAATCAAGGAAAAGTCAGGGAAAAATAAAATAAAATTTTCGTAAAACAAAAAAACAACCCTGATAATGCTGATAATAATCAAACATGTTTTTTTATTTGCATTACTAACAAGCTCACAGTTGGAGACTATCAAAGGGCACTAGATCGAATAATTATAATAATAATTTTATTATTTTAATTAATTTTATTATTAATTTAATTAATTAATTAATTAATTAATTAATTAATTAATTAATTAAATTATTAATTTTAATTTTATTATTAATTATAATAATAATTTGTACTTTAGTAATGTGATTAATATGGTAATGTCTTTATATGATACGCACTAAGGTTTAGTTTAAGGTTATTAATTAAACACCAATCGTTAAAATTAAAAAACTTTTTAATTTCTCTTGGAGGAACTCAACATCATCTCGAATTTTTATACAAGTGAAAATTTTTAAGTCGTCTACGTAAAGTAGTTTGTCTACTGTTAAGTGTGAAAGCAAATCATTAATAAATGAGTTAAACAATAAGGAACCTAAAACAACCCTGGGGAATTCCTGCGATGTTGGTGTAAAGTCTGTTGAAGAAATTCCGTTATATTGTACAATATTCGTTCTATGCGTTAGGTATTTAATTTTGGAACAGAAATTTTACTATAAATTTTACTAAATCTAAATATTAATTTAGGTATGTTGCTATTAAATAAATTTAATAAATTTAATAAATTTAAAAGTTTGTCATTTTGCTTACAGAGATATTTTTCGATAAACTGAGATATGAATGTACAATCTGAATCTGAGATATGAAAGTTTTTTTTTCAAAAAAGTGTATTAGGAGAATTATTGCCATACGATTGACGTTGGAATGATCGGCCTGTCAATCGAAGATGAATTACGTCGTCTTATGTTATAGAGGAGCGACATGAGCCAAGAATGTTCCCTCGGTTTTTTTTTTCTATATACAGTGGAAAAATTAGCTTTGAACTTTGTGAGGATGTGGAGGAGGAGGAGGAGGAAAAAAAAGAAGGCGGAAAAGAACTAAGAAACACCAGGTTTTCTGTGTGTCAGTTTAAAATCCGCGTACAGCAGGGAGGCTACTTGGTCATGAGCACTTAGAAAATCAATAGCTTGGCTCACTTGATCCGGCGTTGGCTGCTGCCAGGCCATATCTTGATTAAAATCAGTGCCAACGCCATCTCGTCTCTTTCTTTACTCTTTCCTCTGTCTCACTCTATTTTCTATACCCTTGAAGCATGGTACACCCGCACAGTTCACTCTTCGAACGCCACGCCAACCTCTTCCAGATGAATCCGGTTAGTCTCGTTAATGTCTAAGTCGTCCAACTCTACGATGCCATGTAAAATGTAAACCGCCCCCTTTATTTCCTTTTTCCCGCTATATACACGTAGACAATGAGAAATAAATACGAAAAGAATCGTCAAGGAAGAAATATTTTTTTAAAGGTTCCCTTTCATTTATTCTCATGCTTTTTTTTTGCACTAGTCTGAATTCTATCGGATTTTTTTAACAATTTTTTGTTAGAAAGAGTTTGATTGAATCAAACAAATATTTGGTTGCTAAGGTTAATGTTCCAACTTTTCAGCGTGCTCTTTAATTTGCATTCGGTAAAAGTTACCAATGCGAGATGATGAAAAATCATTCACCAAGTGGTTTAGAGTTTTAGACTGAAACAAAAATTAAAAATTTTTATTAAGTTTCAAAAAGTTTAAAATGATTTGCTTTTACTTAAAGCAGATAATGGTAATATATCACAGTTGATACTAATAAATCTGATTATATTCATGTAGTTTCTGATATGTTTGATAATAGTGATCTATATGTTAGATTAAGAACAAGTCTTGTACCTACTGTTAAAGAGTAATGATATTGTCAAGCATTGGGAGAAAAAGGATATATTAATAGTTCTGTATCTTACACTTTCAAATGTTAAGGTTCAGTTGTTTCTAAGTGTTATGCTCCTCCTAAAATTCATTTATACCGGTTTGAAATTAGAGACCAATTGTTTCATCTGTTGTATCTTCTACTCATAACTTAGCCTCATATTTATCAAAAATTTAAAAACCAATTGCAGGTGAAACATCATTCTTTGTTAAATATTCTTCGAGTTTTAACCCTTTCGGTCACGTATTTTTCTTTTTACTGAATTTGCATGAAACTTGTTACTCGGGAGTTTTTGGGGTCGCTGAATACGAATCTTGAGTCAGTTTTTAAAAATTCAAAATGGCGGATCCAATATGGCTGATATGAAAATTAAAAATCGACTGAATTTGCTTGAAACTTGTTAATCGGGGGTTTTTGGGGTCGCAGAATACGAATCTGCGGTTATCTTTTAAAAAATAAAAGTGGCATTTTAGCAATCAATAAATTGATAACATTTTTTTATTTTTAGTTTAATAATAACATATTGGTTAAATAAAAATAGTAAATGAAGATTTGTTATTTTTACCTAAAATTTATTATTGGTCCGAGTAAGCAGAGGAAAAGTAAAGTGAAGATGAGTAAAGATGAGACATTTTTTTTTTGTTGAAAAGCACAGGATATGATCCTCGAGATGCATAGGGAGCCTGGTCAACATTTGATCAGAGTAAACAGCCCTTCGGCTTGAGCATAGGCCTTTTGGGAATTTCCTTTGGTGATATATAGAACTTACAGTTTTGTACCCGGTGGCATGAAACATATTGTATACTTATTGCTTTGAGCGTTGAAAAACCACGCATTAAATTTACTCAACATATTGCCATATGATTACAAAGAAAAAAGTTTTGCAATTTTTTATTCTCTTTCGTATTATTATGGGATATATTTAAATATCATACTGCATTATATGAAATTAATTTTTGGTGACATTATTATTTTTTGAAAAATGTTTCCTTTGGTGAAAAACTATACTACATGGAAAAAAAATAATATTAACTTGATAGCAGGGTTGACACGTTTTTGCTCATTTCAAATTCCCTGACTTTTCCAGGTTTTCCAGGTTAAACAACGTAATTTTTCCAGGTTTTTAAAACTACATTATTGTTTGCCAACAAAAATTTAATTTTGTTTTTCCCTGACTTTCCCTTAAATTCCAGACAAAATTGTTACTTCTTGACTCTAAAGAGTAATTCTTTATTACTCAGAAAAATATTCTATTGCTTCTTTTTTAAATAAATATTAAATCATTATTATTTTTCCATAAGAATTAAGATTTTCAAAAATTTCAAATTCAAACCTTTTTGAAATTAAACAATTTTAAAAAAAAATTGTTATAAAACATGAAGATATCGATCACTCCGAGTCTTCGACTCGGAGCAATCGATATCTTCATGTTTTATAATAATTAATTAATTATTAAAGATGACCGACTGATAAAATAACTATTTTATATTATAAGAATATTGTTACTGTAACTGCATAAAATTATTCTCATTTCAATTCAATTATTTTATAGAATTTTTCACTAAAATTCTTCTTTAAATTAATTATTCATTCATTTTTAATAATTTTTGAAAAATTTCTTTGAAAAATTTTAAATCCTTTTGTTTACAATTTAATTTTACGAAATTTCATCGATTATTCGGAAATTCTTCAATCAAATATATATTAGAAAATAAAAACTTTCAGTTAAAAGTATAAAAAAATTCAAACTTTCAAAGATTATAATTTGAAACCTTTTCAAAGTTTAATTATTTCTAAAAATTGACGATATAATACTTTCTCTCTAAATTTGAATTAGTAAAAATGCTTACTATTTTAGAATTAGTGACTGAATTTTTGCTTTTGAATTAATAAATTTTACTATTAAATTAGTAGAAACGACTATTTATTGGTAAAATTTGCTAATTCAAAAGCAAAAAGTCTGTCACTAATTCAAATTAGAAAGTATTTTTACTAATTAAAATTCAGAGTTTAATATTCAATTATTATCTGAAATTTTAACTGAAATTCATATTTAAATCAATTTTTATTAGAAAATTCTACGAGAATTCAATTATTTAAATAGAAAAATTAATAATTTATTCACTAATTGAATGTTTCTTAAAATTGAACTCTCATAAAGAATTTTATCAACAAATTTTTAAATAATTAAAATTCTTTTGACGAATATTAATAACATTCTTAAGAATAATTTCATTTTTCGAGAAATTAGATTAAAATTGTATTAAAAATAATTGAATTTCTGTAAAAGAAATTTTATTTTATTGAGAAAAGTTTTTGAAAATAATTGAAATTTTGCAAAGAATTTTTATTAAAATTTTTGAAAATAATTGAATTTTGGAAAAAAATTTTATTATTTATTTAAAAATAATTGAAATTTTGACGATAATTTAAAATTTTCAGTGAAATTCATTTTTAATTAATTTTTATTAGAAAATTCTACGAGAATTCAATTATTTAAATACAAAAATTAATAATTTATTCACTAATTGAATGTTTCTTAAAATTGAATTCTCATGAAGAATTTTATCAACAAATTTTTAAATAATTAAAATTCTTTTAACGAATTTTAATAAAATTTTTAAGAATAATTTCATTTTTCGAGAAATTAGATTAAAATTGTATTAAAAATAATTGTATCTCTGTAAAAAAAAATTTGATTTAATTGAGAAAAATTTTTGAAAATAATTAAAATTTTGCAAAGAATTTTTATTAAAATTTTTGAAAATAATTGAATTTTGGAAAAAAATTTAATTATTTCAAATTCAATTATTCAATTATTCAATTATTTCAAATTCAATTATTTCAATTATATCAAATTCAAAAAAAAAATTTGATTTAATTGAGAAAAAATTTTGAAAATAATTGAAATTTTGCAAAGAATTTTTATTAAAATTTTTGAAAATAATTGAATTTTGGAAAAAAATTTATTATTTATAAAGATAATTGACATTTTGACGATAATTTTTCTAAACTTTTCACCATAATTGAATTTCTACGAAGAATTTTATTACTTTTGAAAATAATTGAAATTTTGAGACGAATTTTTTAATAATATTTTCTTTTTAAATACCTAATTGAATTCTTTTGTGAAATTTTATTAAAATAGTAGATATTGAAAATAATTGAATTCTTCATAAATTATTGAATTTAATTAAATTTCTACGAAAAATTTTATTAAAATTATTTTTAAAAAAGTTGAATTGTTGAATTGAATTTCATTAAAATTTTTGAAAATAATTTAATTCTTTCAAAAAATTTAATTAAAAATGTATTGATAATATAATACTTAAATTCTAATAAATAAATTATGGGAAAAAGCTTTGGAAAATAATTGAGTTTCTTTGACGAATTTTAATAAAATTTTTAAGAATAATTTCATTTTTTGAGAAATTAGATTAAAATTTGCATTAAAAATAATTGAATGTCTGTAAAAAATTTGATTGACTTGAGAAAATTTTTTGAAAATAATTGTAATTTTGTCAAGAATTTTTATTAAAATTTTTGATAATTATTAAATTTTGACGTTAATTTTTTTGAACTTTTGACCATAATTGAATTTCTACGAAGAATTTTATATTACTTTGGAAATAATTGAAATATTCAGACGAATTTTTTAAAAATATTTCTTTTTAAATACCAAATTGAATTCTTTTGTGAAATTTCATTGAAATAGGTAGTAGATATTGAAAATAATTGAATTTTCATAAATTATTGAAATTAATTAAATTTCTACGAAGAATCTTATTAAAATTATTTTGAAAAAATTGAATTGTTAAAAAGAATTTCATAAAAATTTTTGAAAATAATTTAATTCTTTCAAGAAATTTAATTCATCTGTACTTATGAAAATTGTAAACGCAACTCTTTTAAAATTGAATTAATTTTGAAATATTTAACTTAAATTATATTTCAAGTATAAGCACAATAACTTTAGAAAAGAATAATTTTCCAGGATTCCGATTAAAATTCCCTGACATTTCCAGGTTTTCCAGGTTTTCAGGTTGCGTGGCAACCCTGGATACGATATGTAGGGGAGAGTGGGGCAAAATATGAAATTAATTATAAAAATGCTACCAATAAAGAATTTGCTTTAAATAATTATAATACTATGGTAAATAAAATTGAAAAAAATATTAAGTAAGAAGAGCGTAATAAAGTTATACTTCCCGTTCGAAGACATTTTCCCGTCAGACTTGCCTCTTATCCGCACGAGATTTTATATTAAAAAGTACGAGACAAAAAAAGGGGAAAAAAATAGTAAACAAACTGTATAAATTTAATAACTTGGTGGAGGGAAAAGTTGACAAGTCACGGTGGGCGAAAAATATAATTATAAAAATTTCCAAAGGACTTTGTTTGGAGAAAGTTCTTTTTCTCCGAAAATAAATAGAAGTTTTAATTTTTGAAATTGACATTTCTAAATAAATAAATATCATTAAAAAGTATGGTGGAATGATGGGATTAAAAGTGGATGGAGGAAGTAAATGCGTTAATTCGTGACGGTGATTATGGAGCCATTAGCGTGGCAGCCAACAAATAGCACGGTACAATCCAATAACCGTTCAGAGCCATATAATAAAAGGGACTACGGTTTAGACACCAGTCAGGGGTAGTTTAGCGTACTGCCACGTCGCACTGGGGCGTCCACCCTCCGGCGGATAGTGATCATTGCATTCATTGTCACATCACTATAATACCTCTCGCAACTCGGTGGAAGTAAGGGTGGAATTTCCTGTGCGCCCACGTCGACTATGGGACATGGACATAAAGTCTATACACGAGACCAGATATCTATAAAATGTGCGAGGTTAAAGTATTCTCCAACACATATATACAAAATAGCTACAGAAAAGGGTTCACTAAAAGCTCCTGAGATTCATGCATTAGATAAAGACCTGTCTGATGTATTAATTACTGCGCCGCGCCGTGGCATTTACTGCCTTGCAATTAAGTGCAAGTGAATTTTCACAGAATTTACAAGATTCCCGAAAATGTTTGCAATTATCGTTGCTAAAAGCATAATTTCAACTAACTTTTCATGCATAATTATATTTTATAATTGTTCTCGCGCAGACATATAAGTTACTAAAACTGTCACATTTTTTTTTATAAACTTTCATTTTTAGATTTCTTTTTGGCTAATAATTCAGGCTTCGCACTCATTTACTAAAACCTATTATTTACTACTTTTTTCACGTTATGCTACTATTTGGGTTTTTTTAGTTTTCAGCCACTAAAAGCTATACTATTTCTGTTTTTTTAGAATTTCCTCTACTTTAAGGGGAGACCCCACCTTAATTTTGACCCCTTTAAAATAAAATTATTAAACGAGGCAATATTTTTTTTCCTGCTTCATTTTTAACCTGAAAACATAAGATGGTCAAAAATATTTAATTTTAATTTTTGAAGAGGTTAGAATTTTTTTCTTTTTACCTATTGCATATTATTGCAAATCCATGCGAGAAGTTGTTTAGAATGGTAAAATATGCATGGAAAAAAATTTTCGTTAAAAAATATTAAAAACTGTAAGAGAAGATCAATTTTTAATATTCAAATCTTTAAATTTTGCCGAAATTTCAAAAGCCGTAAATCTTTAATTTTTTTCCAAATTGTGTATATTTACGTAATTTGATGCTATTATTCAAAAAACATTGTTAAAATTTATATTTAGCTCATTTCCGTGGTAAAAACCATAAAAATCATAGTCCGAAGCTTTTATGGTATACTTTATATATACCGAAATAAATGCAAAAAGCCATGATTTTTATATTTTTACCATGAAAATAAGCTAATCGTCAATTTTAACTATGTTTTTTCGACTCAGAGCATCAAAGTGGAAAAAAATAAAGGTTCAGGACTTCCGAAATTTCGGCAAAATTTAAAGATTTGAATATTAAAAATCGATCTTCTCTTGCAGTTTTTAATATTTTTTAACGAAATTTTTTTTCCATGCATATTTTACCATTCTAAACGACTTCTCGCATGGATTTGCAATAATATGCAATAGGTCAGAAGAAAAAAATTCTAACCTCTTCAAAAATTAAAATTAAATATTTTTGACCATCTTATGTTTTCAGGTTAAAAATGATGCAAGAAAAAAAATATTGCCTCGATTAATAATTTTATTTTAAAGGGGTCAAAATTAAGGTGGGGTCTCCCCTTAAATTCGCTAATACTATATTAAAAAATATTTGAAAATAATTGAATTCCTGTGAAAAATTCTAATATTTTTGAAAAATAATTAAATTCTTTCAAAGAATTTAATAAAAACATTTTTTTAAATAATTGATTTTTTCGAGGAATTGAAATTAAATATTTAATAATAATTACATGCTTTGAGCAATTCATGTAAAATTGTATTAAAAATAATTGAAATCCTGCGATGAATTTTATTATTTATGAAAATAATTGAATAGTTGCTAAGAATTTTATTAAAATTTTCAAAAATAATTAAATTCTTGAGAAGAATATTATTATTTTTTAAAATACACCTAATTGAATTATTGCGAAAATTTTTATTAAAATGTTTAAAAAGAATTGAATTTCTGTGAATTTGTGACATTTTTTTTTAATTCTTCATAAGAATTTTATAAACATTGTTTTAAATAATTAATTTCTTCAAAATATAATAAATACAGGGCTCGAACTAGGTCCGTAAATCCCGTAAAAGTCCGTAACTTTGCTTGAAGTCCGTAAAAGTCCGTTTTTTAAAAAAAAAAAGGTCCGTAAAGTCCATAATTCGATTGAAAAAGGTTCGTAAAGTACGTAAATTATACGATATATAATTTGGATAATTTTAGAGAAATTACAAATGATTGAAGGAATTCAATTATTTTCAAAAGTAATAAAATTCTTCGCAAATATTCAATTATGTTCAAAAATTTTTAAAAATTCTCGTCAAAATTTCAATTATCTTTAAAAAGAATTAAATTCTTCTCCGAAATATCAATTATTTTCAAAAATTTAAATAAAATTCTTGGAAAAATTTCAATTATTTTCAAAATTCTTCCTCAATTCAATGATTTTTAATAGGTATCTATACTATTCTAATAAAATTTTCCAAAAGAATTCAATTATTTAAAAAAAATCTAATAAAATTCTACACAAACCTTTAATTATTTTCAAAAAAAATAATAGAAATTTTACAGGAATTTCATTATTTACACATTTTTTTTTATAAATTTCTTTGCAATATTCAATTATTTTCATAAATAATAAAATTTTTATACAGGTATTTAATTTTTTTGGCAAATAATAAAATTCTTATTAGGAATTCATAATTATTTTGATAAATAATAAAGCTAATTGCAGAATTTCAATTATTTTTAATACAATTTTAATCGAATTCCTCAAAAAAAGTAATTATTCTTAAAAGTTTTATTAAAATTTATCAAAAAAATTTAATTATTTTAATAACCTTTGCTACAATTTATTTATTAGAATTTAAATATTATTTTTAATAAATTTTTTAATTAAATTTCTTTAATGAATAAAATTATTGCATTCAAAATTTTTAATGCAATTCTTTGCGTAAATTATTAATTATCTTTATAAATAATAAAATTCTTCTCTAAAATTGAATTATTTTTAAAAAAAATTTAATAAATTTCTTTGCAAAATTTCGATTATTTTCAAAAATTTTCCCTAATTTAATTGTTTTTAATATCTATTATTTTAATTAAAAATTTTGCAAAAGAATTCAAATTATTTGAAAATTGATTGATACAATCAATTCTTTAAAAGAATTCAATTTTAAGAAACATATGTAATTATTCAATAAATTTTCAATAAATTGTTTTTTTTTGTATTTAAATAATTGACATTCTCGTAAAATTTTCTCATAAAAATTGATTTAAAAATGGAATTCAGTTAAAATTTTACATTATAATTGAATATTAAAATTATTAGAGCGTAAAGTTTTAAAAATAATTAAATTTTGAAAAGGTTTCAGATTCAAATCTTTGAAAATTTGAATTTTGCATAATTTTAACTAACAATTCTGTGGAATTAATTTTTTTGAGAAATTTTAATTGCGGATTTTTTTTTATATTATTTGAAGTTTTTATTTTCTATTTACATATTTAATTGAAAAATTTACGAATATAATATTGACGAATATAATATAATATTTACGAATATTGTAAAGAAATGGATTTTAAAATTGTCAAAGAACTTTTTCGAAAATTATTAAAAATTAATATAGATAATCGATTTAAAGAAGAATTTTAGTTAAAAATTCTTGAAAAAAATAATTGAATTGATAATGATTTTATCACTCTATCTTTAATTATTATAAAACATGAAGTAATCGATCGCTCCTGTCGAAGACTCAGAGTTATCGATATCTTCATGTTTTTTAGTTATGAAAAAATCTAATTTATTGTTTAAAACTATAAATTCTCTTATATATTTTTGTCAGTAATTGGTCCGTAATTTTTCATTTTTGGTCCATAAAGTCCGTATTTTTAAATACTTTCACTGGTTCGAGCCCTGTAAATATTATGATTCCCTGCATCAAGAGAGCAACACTTCAATTTAGAAACTCACAAGTTTCCTTGTATTTAATTTGCTTGAATACAGGTCGATTAGTACATTCAGTTTTAAATATGATTTATAGTTAATTCCTAAAAATTTCCTGATCCAATGAATGAATTTACTGATGGAGTGATTGAATCAGCAATTTTCACTAACTAAATCAGTGAATTATTAAATCAGAATTCTATTGTTATTCAGTTGAATTTAGAGAATTTATTTATTTGAAGCAAATTTAGAGATTGAGTGAAAACATGACGAAATATTAAAATTTTTCTCTGAAAAAAATACCAAAGAGAAAAACAAATTTTAAAAGGATGTATACTAATAATGTATGCAAAGTATCTGAATATTATATAGATGCAATATTTTTGAAACACGGAGAAGAAACAATTTTGCGTTTGTCGATATGAGATAGCAGACAGAATGAGTGACGGATTTTAAATTTGAATAGCTAAGTGGACAACGTGTACACATGTAGAATTTATGCAACACAATAGATATACGTTCAGGCACAGTGAGAATGGCTAGACGCATCATCGCCCCAATACAAAAGTGATGCATCGTGATATACATACAGCTTTTAATCGCGAGAATGTTGCTAACAGACAGGAGAATTGAAATACTGGGATGTTCGTTGATTTGCATGAATTTCATTTTACTTGCTTGACAGAGCTATAAAAGACGAGAGCATGAGCGAGAAATCGAGAACGATAGGAGGAGACATCAGGCAATAAAGATTAAAACTTTTAGTGTTCAAGGAAGATCGTTTCCGGTTGGAAACTTCAAAGAATTTCTCTTTCTCCTCTTCGCGGAAATTAAATTGTCAATTTTTCAAACATATCGTATAATGCTTGCAGTAATAAAACAGTACTAACTATAGTGGGAAAAATCCGATGAGATTGGTCTTAACTTGGGGGCAAAGCTATACTAAAATTAGACCCATAATGGTCCAATTTTTGGGTCCAACATTTTGGATGTCTGGATTAATTTGATAAAATCTTCTCCTTAATAATAATTATTGTAAATTTTCATGGTAAAAACTAATCATTTTACTTAAAATTAAAAAATAATACCAACTTTTTGCTTAAATTAAACTTATTATCAATCACAGTAAACTACGAGGTATTGAAAAGCATTGCAGCACGGTGTTAATTTTGAAAATTAAGCATTTTACAAAATAATGCAGCATTATTAGAATAAAATAGCTTAGATAAATAAAATGAATAAAATAGCTTTCTTTTCCAATAAAAAGGTAAAAATAAATTTTTATAATCATAACAATAATATAAAAAATGCGTGTGTTTCGCACTTTGTTGGTGAAAACTTATCAATTGATAAATATGTAACATTGTCACATAATGTTTATTTTAATTATAAATAATTATTTATAATTATCAGATTTCGCACTCGATAATTAATTTTCAAAAAATAGCAAACAGGAGCTTTCAAACTAAAAAATGTATCTATCGAAAAATTAAACTTGAAGACAAAAAAACTCGTTTTAGACTTTTCACAAAACTGACAAAAATCCCGTTCTATTTTTTATTTTCCTGACTTTTTCCTAATTTTCATAAAATATATTTACTTCTTTTTTATCCTGCTAATAAATTCAATTCCTACAACGAATTTAAATATTTATAAAAATAATTTAATTCTTGCGAAAAATTTAATACAAATTTTTTAATGAATGGTTTCTTTCGACTAAATTGATGCAAATTCTAATTTAAATAATTGAAGTTCAGAGAAATTTTTATTAATCATGAAAAGAATGAAATACTCACGAAGATTTTTACAAAATTTTTTTTAAATAATTGAATTCTGTTGGAAATTTTATAAAAATAGTAGATATTGAAAATCATTCAATTGCGAAAAGTTTTTAAAAATAATTAAATTTTTCCATCAATTCTATGTTAAAATTTTTTACAATAATTGAATGTATGTGTGGTATTTTATTAAATTTTTTTGAAAATAATATTAATATAGTAATAATATTACTTCTAAAAATCATTGAATTCTTGTGATGAATATTGTTATTCATATAAAATTGTTCGAAAGAAATCAATTATTTTAAATACAATTTTAATTACATTTTTTTTTTTGAAATAAATAAATTATTCTTTTGGATTTTTAATTAAATTCTTCTGAGAATTTAATTATTTACATAAAATTCCATTATGTCGTTAAATCTCAAAATTATTCCCCAAAATTCAATTATTTTGAGGCAATTGAATCAAATTCTTTGCAAGATTCAATTTATTTTTATAAATAATTAAAATTTTCACAGAAATTCAATTCTTTTTAAACATTTTAATAAAATTTTTCGTAATAATTCAATTATATTCATAAATAATAAAATTCTTCTCAGGATTTCAATTATTGAAAATTAGATTTCAATTCCTCGAAAAAATCAATTATTTAAAAAAATGTTTTTTTTTAAATTCTTTGGAAAAATTTAATTATTTTTCAAAAATATTAGCATTTTTCACAGGAATTCAATTATTTTCAAACATTTTAATAAAATTGTTCAAAAGAAGTAAATTATTTTGACTTATTTACCGAATGATAAATTCATTTCCTTTAATTATTTTTAATACAATTTTAATTGTATTTACATATTTACATAAATAATTCTTCAAAAGAATTCTATTAGGTATTTTAAATAACAAAATTATTCCTAAAAATTCAATTAAAAAAAATTGTATGTAAAATTAAATTATTTTAATAAATATAACAGTATTCATCACAAGAATTCAATTATTTTCAAAAGTAATAAAATTCTTCGTAGAAATGCAATTGTTTTCAAAAATTTCGATGAATATCTTGTCAAGAATTCAATTATCTTTATAAATATGTAGCAAAATTTTTCGCCAAAATTCAATTATTTTCAAAAATTTAAATTAAATTTTTAAGAAAAATTCAATTATTCAATAAAATAATAAAATTCGTGTCAATAATTCAATTATTTTCCTAAATAACTTTTAATTCGTCACAAAAAATTAATTATTTAAAAAAATTTTTAAGTAATTCTGCAAAAAAATTTAATTATCTTGATAAACAACAAAATTCTTCCCATAAAATTAATTATTTTAAGGAATTTTGAATAAAATTCTTTTTCAAAATTTAATTATTTTGATAAATATCAAAATTCATTACAAGAATTTAATTTTTTTGAAAAGTAATAAAATACTTTGGAGAAATTACATTATTTTCAAAGTTTTTTAAAAATTCTCGCCCAGAGAAATAAATAGGTAGGTATATAAAAAGGTAGTAAAATTCTTGTTAAAAATTCAATTATTTTTAAAAATTTTATTAAAATTTCAATTATTTAAACAAAATTTAAAAAAATTCTGTGTACGAATTCAATTATTTTTATGAATAATTGTATTCTTAGGAATAAAATTATTTTTAAAAGAATAAACAAAATTCTTCAAAAGTTTTCAATTATTTGCAAAAATTGTTTTCAATTTAAAAAATTTCAGTAAAATTTTAATTCAATTAAATTGTGAACAGATGGATTTGAAAATTCTCAAAGAATTTTTTCAAAACATGTAGAAAAACATCAAGAAATCGATCACTCCGAGTCGAAGACTTGGAGTGATTGATTTCTTCATGTTTTATAACAATTTTTTATAAGTTATTTAATTTCAAAAAGGTTTGAACGTGATATTTTTAAAAATATTAATTCCTATGGAAAAATAATAATTATTAAATATTCATTTAATATATCCCTTTGCTTTCAAAAAATTATTTCCAAATAAATTCTATTATAATTATACAATTATATTATAATTATATATAATTATTATTGCATATGATACTAATCTTTAAATATAATTGACAAATAATTAAGAAATTGTATTGTTTGTTTTGCAGGACATGCCCAAATAGAAAACTATGGCAAAAAGATCGGAGAATTCAATAGTTACGCTCACGGAATCAGTGGTGATGTTTACGCAGTTGATGAATCGACAATATTCATAAAAGATTTTTCTTACGATGGAACTGGTCCCGATACACATTTTTGGGTTGGCAACGGAACTAAAGCATCACCTTTAGGATACTTAATTCCTTATCCAGAAGACTATAAGGGAAGGTTCGTAAATTATTCACATTACTTCTTGAACAATTATAAGAAATTATATGCTTCTTACATATTTTAAAAAGTAAAGTAAAGGAATGTTTAACATTTAAGGGAAAAGTTTATATTTGACTTAACCAAACTGGTAAATTAACTTAACGTTTTATTCAAAAATCGTGTTTTAAAAAATATACCGATAAATATTTTCATCTAAGTGTAGTATAGTGGCAAGTCTATTAAATAAAATTCGTTCCACTAGAAATTGAAACTAAAGAGTTTCGTTTCCTACCAAAAAAAAAAAAAAAATTACGAATGCCAAGAGAAAGTACAAAATGAAGATACTTGAAAATAAAATTAATTGTGACTAGGTATGAATAGTGAAATTTATGGCGTGTATTGAAAATCAATTAATGACAGTAATCGTCTACGAGTAGTGTATACTCTTATTAGGGAGTAGATTCTTCATTAAGAGTTGTGTAATGTATTCGCATAGATGAACTGCAATAGCGATCGAGCGGTAATTCTCATTTTATTATCTACACCCCCGCACGAGTCATCCACCCATCTATTTTCCGCGCCCAACCCCTCGCACACAACAATCCCTGTGAGTATTTCGTTTCAACCCTTGGTTACGGACTGCCGCGCTCATCTAACCGTCCCACTGCTTTTAAACTTCCCGCACAATTCACCGTTCACTCATGATTCTAAACACGTTTTGGAATAAATAAATATAGATATATACTCAACTGTGTACGCTGCTCACAAAACCGCAGAAAATACATCATTAACTATTACATATACTAAAGTGTTTCACTTGCATCCCGCATGTGACATAAAATGTGGTCCATTAATATTGGAAAATCTAAAAATGAATCAATTTACTCGCCAATGAATTAAATTTTATTTACCGAGAATAAAAGACGAGAATTTCTCTCTCTCTCTCTCTCTCTCTCTCTCTCTCTCTCTGTTTTTACGACATACTAACAATCATTCCGTTATTCTATCTCGAGTTTTTACAATATTTTAAAAATTTTAATTTATCTGGTTTTTAGGTTAAAATAGGTTCTAAAATTATATTCTAATACAGGGTTGCCACTCTTTTCCTCATTTCAAATTCCCTGACTTTTCCAGGTTTTCCAGGTAAAAAGACGAAATTTTTCCATGTTTTTAAAACTACATAATTATATTTCACCAAATTTTAATTTCAATTTAATTTCTAATTTTACCAAACTCCCTGATTTCCAGACAAAACGACTTTTTTCCTGTTCTATTACATTTATTTACGAATTTCTTTAATTGTAAAAGTTGTAAAATTACTCGAAAACATCAATAACTTTGTTTTTAAATGAATATTTAATAATTATTTTTTTTTACAGAAATTGAGATTTTCAAAAATTTTAAATTCTATTAACATATAAGAATATTATTATAAAACATAAAGATATCGATCACTCCGAGTCTTCGACTCGGAATAATCGCTTTCTTCATGTTTTATAATCATTAAAACTTGATACTATCATAATTTTATATTATAAAAATATTGTTACTGTAATTTCTTCATAATTATTACTTCCTCATAAAGGAAGTATTGTAATACCAAAATTTTTCGAATTCGATTTTTTGACATATCTTTATGTTATTTGACCTCAGGAGTTCAAAAATGACATTTTTAAAAAATGTCATTCCGTATGTGTGTGTGTGTGTGTGTGTGTAAACATCACATTTTCATAAATATCTCGAAATCATGAAGAGCTTTTGGGTTGAATTTTTTTTTAAATTGTAGATCTCACCTGCGGACATAAAATGAGAGTACTTTCTGATATATTAATAAAGTTTAACTAAATTTTTTTTAGATTTTTAATTTTCCAAAAAAACGTTTTTTGCCCATAACTTTAAAAAAATGTCAAGACACCTATAAATGTTTTTCCATAATTTTGTAGAGTTTTTTTAGACGCATCTTTTGAGCCCAAATTGAACATTTTTCGTCCATATTAACCGGAGTTATTAAACTTTTAAAAATCAAAAATTTTGAAAAATAAGACTTTTTTGAAAATTTTGTTCAAAAACGAAGAAGTAACTTTAAAATTATCATCATCAACTTGTAGAGCATTAAAAAACGCTTCGATTGACCTATTTTTGAACCTACTTCGATAATAAATTTCGAAATTATTGGTATTTTAAAAACCAAAAATTGTGAAAAATGACATTTTCTCAACTTTTTTGTTTGAAAATTTTTATTTAACTATTAAATTATTGTAACTAACTTGTAGGGTATTTAAAAATACATTGATTGACTCTAAATTCAATCACTTTTACCATATTTATAAAAAGTTATTCATATATTTCTAACATTTTTATCTCTATGAGGAAGTAAAGTGTTCATGAAATGAGCACCAAAATTATAAAAAAAATATACAACTTGGCAGCGGTTTTTTTTTTTTTTTTTTTTTTTTTTTTTTTTTTTTTTTAAAGCGGTTTTTTCAATTCTTCATTTCTAGAATTTTTAACTAAAATTCTTCTTGAACTCAATTTTTTTAATAATTTTTGAAAAAGTTCTTTGTGAATTTCCAAATCCTTTTGTTTACAATTTACGTAATTTCGATTATTCTGACATTCTTCAATTAAATATATATATTAGAAAATAAAAGCTTGAAGAATTAAAGAAAAATTCAATTAAACTTTTTTAAAAAAATTAATTCTATACAGAATTGTTAATCAAAATGTACGAAAAGTTAAAGTTTTCAAAGATTTTAATTTGAAATCATTTCAAAATTCAATTATTTCTAAAAATTTACGCTATTAGCTTTCAATATTCATTATTATTCAATGATAATGTAAAATTTTAACTGAAATTAATTTTTAAATCAATATTTACTAAAAAAAATCTACGAGAATACAATTATTAAAATACAAAAAAGAATAATTTATTGAATAATTGAATATTTCGTAAAATTGAACTCTCAGAAAGAATTTTTTTAACAAATTTCGTAAAATTGAACTCTCAGAAAGAATTTTTTTTAACAAATTTTTAAATATTTGATTTCTATTGACAAATTTTAATAAAATTTTTAAAAATAAGTTCATTTTTCGGAAATTTGATTAAAATTTTAATTAAAAATAATTGAATTTCTCCAAAGAATTTTTTAAGAGTTTTTGAAAATAATTGAAATTTTGCCAAGAATTTTATTAAAATTTTTGAAAATTATTATTGAATTCCGGAGAAAAATTTATAAAGATTATTGAAATTTTGACGAGAATTTTTTTAAATTATTGAACACAATTAAATTTCTGCGAAGAATTATATTAATTTTTGAAAATAATTGAATTCTTGAGACGAATTTTATTAAAATGTCTTTTTAAATAATTGAATTCTTTTATGAAATTTTATTGAAATAGTAGGTAGACATTGAAAATAATTGAATTTTGACAAATTTTTGAAATTATTTAAATTTCTACGAAGAATTTTATTAACATTATTTCGAAAAAAATTTGAATTGTTACAAAGAATTGCATTAAAATTTTTTGAAAATAATTTAATTTTTTCAAGAAATTTAATTAAAACTTTATATAGCAAATAATACTTAAATTCTAATAAATAAATTGTAGCAAAAGTTTTGAAAATAATTGAATTTCTTTGATGAATTTTAATAAAATTTTTAGGAATAATTATATTTTTCGTCTCCATTAAAATTGTATTTAAAATAATTTGAAATTTGCGATGAGTTTTATTATTTATGAAAATTATTGAATTCCTGCAAAAAATGCTATTATTTATGAAAATAATTAAACGTTTATTTTTCATAAAAAAAAAAAATTGAAAATTCGACTTTTCTTTTATTTTTGAAAATAAAAATTGAAAATTCGCCATTTTTTTCATAAAAAAAAATTGAAAATTCAACATTTTTTTCTATTTTTGAAAATAAGAATTGAAAATTTCTTATCTTTTCTTTTTTCAAGAAATAAATTGAAAATTCGCTATTTTTTTCTAATTTCGAAAATAAGAATTGAAAATTCGATTTTTTTTCATAAAAAAAATTGAAACTTTGACATGTTTTTCTATTTTCAAAAATAAGAATTGAAAATTCGCTATTTTTTTTATAAAAAAAAATTGAAAATTCGACTTTTCTTCTATTTACGAAAATAAAAATCGAAAATTCGTTTATGTAGAATTTTATTAAAAAATTTTTTAAATAATTGAATTCTTTTTGACAATTTTATTAAAGTAGTAGATTTATTAAAAATCATTGAATTAAGGATAGTTTTTTAAAATAATTGAAATTTTGCCATAAATTGTACAATAATAGTATTTTATAATATTTCATTTTGAAAATATTAAAACTTTTGCACCGCACTGTCCTTTCTCATCATATTTTGAAAGTTTTTTTTTTACAAAAAATTAGATTAATTTAATTGATATTTTAAGAGAAAAATTATTGAAAAATTAACATTAGAGATCTAACAGTCACATGAGGTTAATATTCATTTAATTTCAAGTTAATGAAATTAAATTACTTTGCAGAAAAAAGTTTTTAAATATATCATAGATTTTTGACATTTCATAGAGAGACTTAAATAATATAATATTTGACATTTTTATTTTATAATGTTAAATATACTTTAATTAAGGGCATCCGGGAAAAAATACTGGTTTCGTGATAGACGTCTCATTTAAAAAGAAAAGAATATTTTGAGTCGAGAATTTTTGGTAAATATAGAGAAATGCTCTGGGACCAGCGGTCCTCTCGGAATTTAAAAAAATTTTAATAAATAATTATTGAAAAAAATTGTTGAAATATACGGAAAAAAGGGGTTTTTCACGGTTCAGTATAGACGTCTCATTTTGAGAGGATAAAATATTTCGGGTTCATATTTGGAGGGTGATAGAGGAAGAGTCTCCGAGGAGCGGCCCTCTCCGTTTTTGCAATAATTTTGCGAGGAAATTATTTTATTAACGATTGAAAGTGGAGTAAATTGAGACTAATACATTTCCTCAGTTCGAGTCGCGACCACTTCCGAGAATTGGCGCCACCTCCTTGACCACTGACACATAGATCCACTTGTCTGTGTGCTCGCCGCCATATTGCCTCTCACTTTCGCCAAAAATCCAACTTTTGTAATTTCGTTTTTCAATATTTATTTCAAAAATTACTTGCAATTTTCGAGAATATTCTTTATCACCATGAATTCCCCTAATTATCATGATAAATCCGAACTAAATATCTCTAATTATTTAGGAGTGAGACGACACGCGGGAAAACACTTTTTGGGCTCGATTTTTCCCGGATGCCCTTAAGTGCAATAAACATAAATTTAAAATAAAAAAAAATGCCTTCAAAAATAAATATCAATCGGTTTTCTTATATTTTTAAAAGTAATTATAACTGTATTTTTTGAGTATTTTTTACTTTTTGTCAAAGTGTTATTTGTTCGTGTCGACCCAAACAAAATTTTTTTTTAAATCTTCGTGCATTTTGTCATCTTAAAACATGTAAAAAAATTCTTAAAGTATTAAAGTTTTTCGAAAAGGTCAAAAATACATTAGGCGAGGTAAACTGGTTTGACCTCTATTAAATTATATTTTATATGATATTTTTTATAACATAACTTGCATGCATTATTTCTAACATTTTTTTTTCATTTTATAGGGAACCTCCAACTTTAGGCAGCTATGAAAGGGCGAATATCATCTTAAAGTTGAAAAACGATTTGAAGATACGGGACATCAGATATCTCGCTGTATGGTGTCGCAGATTTACTGTAAGTACTAAAAACAAAAATTATAAAAAAATATTTCTCAGAATAAACTTCTCTTTTTTATTAATGCAGTTAAAAGTAAAATTTGGTATACCTGCTTATTAAATGAATGATTCCAAATAATTAGAATTTATCCATTTTTGAAAATTTAGCAAACTAATAAGATTGTGTTAAAAATGCTAAAAGGGTTTCAAAAGGGTGAACAAATATTCGTTATTTTACTCTCAAGGTTCAAAAAGTGTCATTTTATTCATTTTCATTAAAGATGATAAAAATAGACTTATTCCTCCTTTTCATCAACACACAAAGAACCCAGTCTCATTTTCGTTACAGCTCAAAATTTTAAGCTCATTTTAATATCAGGATTTTTTTAGTGAATAATGTTGGACATTATTCACTAAAAAAAATGATTGGCATGTTCAAAGTTTTAATTATTAATTGACTCTAATTTTCTCCATTGACTCTAAGGGCCAATTTCACCAACACCGATTAAAAGTTAATTAATGATTAAATCCTCAATTAACCAATCAGAAGCCTTTAAACTGTCTTTAATCATTGATTAACTTTTAATCGGAAGTTGGTGAAACTGGCTCTAAAAGTTGATGGCTTTAATTTAAAGAGTAAAATTATTTAGCTAGGTACTTGGAACTATATATTCAAAGCAAGTTTATTGCATTATATAAATGATCGCGTAGCTGAGAAATTTTTCATCTCGGTTTTACTACCAGGGCCATAAACAATTCTCGTAGTGGGTTATATGGGCACGAAGGAATCGAGATAACTTGATTTTTGAGGAGGACCATGGGCGGTCCTATCGGACGTGCATTCGTGGTCAATGGTGCGTATTAGATGGATACGGAAGCCGAGACAAGGGGCGCGTACACACACACATACACTGAAACATCATTCTATATTTTCAAGGTACAAGTACATACTTTGTTGGTGAGCATTTTATCATGATGATGGACCGACCAGCGTGAGAAAAAGGAGCCAAACGGGGGGAAGGGAGGTAGAAAGTGATGTTATTACTTTACTGCAGAAATGATATTCTCGTTTTAAAGAATATTCTTTTATTACTGCTCTAACTTGTATATTCCTCCAATCATTGGATTATTTTTCTTTCATATAATTGTTCCCTTTCCCTGAACAATTTATCAGTAATTTGATTTTATAATATTTTGTCTCGAAT
The DNA here is from genome assembly GCA_032872505.1 of Leptopilina syphax. Classification (NCBI taxonomy): domain Eukaryota; kingdom Metazoa; phylum Arthropoda; class Insecta; order Hymenoptera; family Figitidae; genus Leptopilina; species Leptopilina syphax. The sequence goes on along the minus strand of CM065470.1, from coordinate 43,980,535 downwards.
ATACACTGTAAAAAAAGGGAGTTAAATTTTAACTCCCCAGGGGATTCTATAAAAGTCGCACCCATTGGGGAGTTAATGCCAGGGGAGTTAAATAAAGAGAGTTAAAATTTAACACCCAAATGCTAACTCCCCATGGAAAAAATAACTCGCGCGGGTGTTGAATGAAGGGAGTTAGAAATTAACTCTCTTTTGGAGTTGATTTTTAACTCGAAAAATTTCACTCCCAACTCCCGAGTCCGTTAACTCCCTAAATTTTTTACAGTGTACCCAGGTGGAAAAGTTAACAATAGCTAATGCTACTAACGTTAGACTAACGTTAACTAACATTAACTAACGTTAGACTAACGTTAGACTAATGTTAACTAACGTTATAATTTGATATTAGTGATCAAAATATGTCGTTAGACTAACGTTAGCCTAACGTTAGTTAACGTTAGTCTAACGTTAGTAGCATTAGCTAACGTTAACTTTTCCACCTGGGAAAATCATGTTAAATGCTAATATAATCCCTAATATTGCTCATTATATAATTAATAACTCCCCTTTTTCAAGCTGGTCATTATTTCTAAAAACTCTTAATATTCTGCTAGTAAATATGGTAGTAAAATTATAATTTCTGCGATAAAGAGTACTTTTATATGGAGTTAACTCAAGAATATTAGGAGCGATCAAATTAATTTGTCGAAAATTTGTAATTAAAAGTTGTAAACCTAATTTAATTTTAGAATAATTACATTTAAATTTTTAGAAATAATTATATTATAAAAGGATTTGAACTACAATTTTTTAAAAATAGAGTAATGAAATCTATATAACGTCCGAGTAGTTATGTCATCAATGTGTGGGTGTATCTTGTTTTAATTTGTGACGTACTGCCAATGACAAACTTATCAATTTTACTCTTAATGTGTAATTAATGATTCATTATATAAAAAGATTTACTTTTCTTCACATTAAACATTTTTATTTTTGTAGCTTATAAAAACTTTTGATTTTCGGATTTCACGTCAGTGTAGCAAATCGATTAGTGTTTTAGGTTATTGGGGTATTCGATTTCATCGCCAGAAGTCGGAATTTCTGAAATGTTTGTAAAATGGCCTCCAATATTTGTTTTTTGGCCATTTTTAATTTCTCACTTTAATTCTGGTAGAATTAAGAAACAAAAAACAATCCTATTAGACTAGGCGATCTGTCAAATCAGGGTTGCCACTAGTGATGCCGCAAGACTCGAGATTTTCGAGACGAGACGAGACAATCATCGTCAAGACCAAGACCAAAATAAACTTTTTTCTCGTCTTGTCTATTCAAGACGAGACGAGACAGTAAGTGTCAAGACCAAGACAAGATTCAAGACTCGAAAAATATCGTTAAATGCAGTGTACGTTTAGAAAAAGACGAATAAATAGCACTTGAATAAGTTGTTATTCCATAAAATATAGTAAAATTACATCTATATTTTATGGAATTACTCTGTGAATTTTAGTTATAAAACTAAAATTGTAGTTTAATGTGAATTATAAGACCACCAAAATTTTCATAAATTTAAAATCTCTATTCATGGAAAAAATAAAATGTTTTTTAATTTTTTTCGCAATTTTTCAATCTACCATGTAAGTCTTTAATTATTTAAAGAAAGAAAAAGTTTTTAAATTGTTGATCATATAGCAAAATCTTAAGATAAAATTATGTCATCAACAACTGGTACTCCTAAAGTAACTTTTTGCGTCTTTCGAGAATATTTTCAGGGAATAAAATTTAAAACCTTTTGAAATTCTATAATTTATACAAATTGCATGTAAACTCAACTATATTCTAAGATCCAATTATTTTCAATTTTTAAGTAAAATGATTCTCTGAATATTTTATAAATAACAATTTTATGAAACTTCTTCAAGATTTAAATTATTTAAAATAAAATTAATTTCAACTTCTGTAAAGATCAATTTTATTGTCAGAAATGGAAAAAATTTAAAGTTTAGCATTAATATTTGTGGTTGCTTTTAAAGTTTATAAGCAGAACATGAAACATTAAAAAAGAATTCAATGTTTTTAATATCTTCAAAGGTTGCTGGGCATCAAAAATCAGATCTTTTTCCTTCAATTCTACAAATGCAATACTTATTCCAGTATTTTTGATAATATTCTCTGATTTCCTTGAATAATTTTACAGTTATCCTAATTTATTACTAAATTTCCTGTTTTCCGGACATGTAACAGACTTATTAATTGATAAAATATCGAGACTTCAAGACGAGACGAGATTCTACGTCTCAAGACGAGACTTTTTCGAGACAAGACTCTTTGTTGGTCTTGACATTTCAAGACGAGACAAGATTGAAAAAAATCTCGTCTTGTCTCGTCTTGCGGCAACACTAGTTGCCACGCAACCTGGAAACCTGAAAAACCTGGAAATGTCAGGGAATTTGATAAATCTTGAAAAAACCTGGACAAGTCAGGGAATTTTGATCGGAATCCTGGAAAATTATTGTTTTCTAAAGTAATTGTGCTTATTCTTGAAATCTAATTTTACTTAAATATTTCAAAATTAATTGAATTTTAAAAGAGTTGCGTTTAAAATTTTCAAATAGATGAACTTTAAAAGATTTTAATTTAAAATTTTAGAAAATTTAAATTTTGAATGAATATGAATTAAATAATAAAAATTTCACAGGAATTCTATTATTTACAAATTTTTTATAATTATATTTCTTCACAATAATTCAATTATTTTCATAAAGAATAGCATTTTTTTTACCAGGAATTGAATTATTTTCATAAATAATGAAATTTTGTATAGGTTTTCAATTATTTTCATAAATAATAAAAATTATCTCAGAATTTCAATTATTTTTAATTCAATTTTAATCGAATTTCTTGAAAAATGTAATTATTCTTAAAAATCTTATTAAAATTTATTAAAAAAGAATTCAATTATTTTAAAAAGCCTTCCTATAATTTATGTATTATTTTCAAAAATTTTAATGAAATTCAATTTAACAATTCAATTCTTTTTTAAAATAATTTTAATAAAATTCTTCGTAGAATTAAATTAATTTCAATAATTTATCAAAATTCAATTATTTTTAATATCTATGTATTTCAATAAAATTTCACACAAGAATTCAATTATTTAAAAAGACATTTTAATAAAATTCGTCTCAAGAATTCAATTATTTTCAAAAATTAATATAATTCTTCGCAGAAATTCAATAATTATGGTCAAAAGTTTAAAAAAATTTTCGTCAAAATTTCAATTATCTATATAAATAATAAAATTCTTCAAAATTCAATTATTTTCAAAAATTTTAATAAAATTCTTGGCAAAATTTCATGTATTTTCAAAAATTTTTCTTTATTAAATCAAATTTTTTACAGACATTCAATTATTTGTAATGCAATTTTAATCTAATTTCTCGAAAAATGAAATTATTCTTAAAAATTGTATTAAAATTCGTCTAAGAAATTCAATTATTTTCCAAAGCTTTTTCCCATAATTTATTTATTAGAATTTAAGCATTATATTATCAATACATTTTTAATTAAATTTTTTGAAAGAATTAAATTATTTTCAAAAATTTTAATGAAATTCAATTCAACAATTCAACTTTTTTAAAAATAATTTTAATAAAATTTTTCGTAGAAATTTAATTAAATTCAATAATTTATGAAGAATTCAATTATTTTCAATATCTACTATTTCAATAAAATTTCACAAAAGAATTCAATTAGGTATTTAAAAAGAAAATATTATTAAAAAATTCGTCTCAAAATTTCAATTATTTTCAAAAATTTTTCTCAATTAAATCAAATTTTTTTTTACTGAGATACAATTATTTTTAATACAATTTTAATCTAATTTCTCGAAAAATGAAATTATTCTTAAAAATTTTATTAAAATTCGTCAAAAGAATTTTAATTATTTAAAAAATTTGTTGATAAAATTCTTTATGAGAGTTCAATTTTAAGAAACATTCAATTAGTGAATAAATTATTAATTTTATTTCTATTTAAATAATTGAATTCTCGTAGAATTTTCTAATAAAATTTAATTAAAAATGAATTTCACTGAAAATTTTAAATTATCGTCAAAATTTCAATTATTTTTAAATAAATAATAAAATTTTTTTCCAAAATTCAATTATTTTCAAAAATTTTAATAAAAATTCTTTGCAAAATTTCAATTATTTTCAAAAACTTTTCTCAATAAAATAAAATTTCTTTTACAGAAATAATTCAATTATTTTTAATACAATTTTAATCTAATTTCTCGAAAAATGAAATTATTCTTAAGAATGTTATTAAAATTCGTCAAAAGAATTTTAATTATTTAAAAATTTGTTGATAAAATTCTTCTTGAGAGTTCAATTTTAAGAAACATTCAATTAGTGAATAAATTATTAATTTTTGTATTTAAATAATTGAATTCTCGTAAAGTTTTCTAATAAAAATTGATTTGAATATGAATTTCAGTTAAAATTTTAGATAATAATTGAATATTAAACTCTGAATTTTAATTAGTAAAAATGCTTTCTAATTTGAATTAGTGACAGACTTTTTGATTTTGAATTAGCAAATTTTACCAATAAATAGTCGTTTCTACTAATTTAATAGTAAAATTTATTAATTTAAAAGCAAAAATTCAGTCACTAATTCTAAAATACTAAACATTTTTACTAATTCAAATTTAGAGAGAAAGTATTATATCGTCAATTTTTAGAAATAATTAAACTTTGAAAAGGTTTCAAATTATAATCTTTGAAAGTTTGAATTTTTCATACTTTTAACTGAAAGTTTTTATTTTCTAATATATATTTGATTGAAGAATTTTCGAATAATCGATGAAATTTCATAAAATTAAATTGTAAACAAAAGGATTTAAAATTTTTCAAAGAAATTTTCCAAAAATTATTAAAAATGAATGAATAATTAATTTAAAGAAGAATTTTAGTTAAAAATTCTAGAAAATAATTAAATTGAAATGAGAATAATTTTTATGAAGTTACAGTAACAATATTCTTATAATATAAAATAATTATTTTATCAGTCGGTCATCTTTAATAATTAATTAATTATTATAAAACATGAAGATATCGTTTGCTCCGAGTCGAAGACTCGGAGTGATTGATATCTTCATGTTTTATAACAATTTTTTTTTAAATTGTTTAATTTCAAAAAGGTTAGAATTTGAAATTTTTGAAAATCTTAATTCTTATGGAAAAATAATAATGATTTAATATTTATTTAAAAAAGAAGCAATAGAATATTTTTCTGAGTAATAATTTTTAAACTAATTGAGAATATTCTTGAGAGTCAAGAAGTAAAAATTTTGTCTGGAATTTAAGGGAAAGTCAGGGAAAAACAAAATTAAATTTTTGTTGGCAAACAATAATGTAGTTTTAAAAACCTGGAAAAATTCCGTTGTTTAACCTCGAAAACCTGGAAAAGTCAGGGAATTTGAAATGAGCAAAAGCGTGGCAACCCTGCAAATCAAATCAAAATTTTCAGAATTTATACATATGCATAGAGTAGAAGAATAAAATTGTTACTTTGATAATAAGATTGTTATTAAAAAATTTAGTTTCTTGACCTGGCGATTCAGATTTGTTGTGATGACAATAAACCTGTTTAAGCAAGAACAAACGAAAGTATGCGCATAAGTAGTATACCTATTCTTAAAATAATTTAGATATTTCTAAAATACTTTAATAAGAGCATGTATTTTAGAATATTGAACTGACGATGTTAATGATAATAATCTTAAAAGTTGAATATCGTTTCTCAGTGATAAAGTAGAGGTGTGGGGTATAAGGGATATCGAGAAAGAAAAAGTGGAGGAAGGGTGGGGCGGCTGCAGAACAGAGCTTTCGCTCTTATATTAGAAGGGCTTTAATATCGAAGTCTGAGGGGTGCTCCCGTACCGTGACAACCCTCCATCAGACACGCTCTGTCACCGCAAAACGCGCTGTCCGTCGCCTGCCTGATCTACTGGGTGTTTCATCAAGACCTGTTTCTGAACGATCCGGATTGAGTGATCCTTCACTTATGAGTATTTCACTCTATATATGTATATCACTCTCATCTCATCTATATATAACGACCCACTAAGCCTTTGTTCTCTTTAATTACTTTCGAATGCTCTTCAATAATTTATATATATTCTCATCGATTATTCCACATTTTTAATAAATCTATTTACAGTTATTTATTTCTCTAGATACATTTTTTTTACCTTTTATTTTCTTACTTTGCTTCTGCATATTCATACCTAAAAATTCATTGTTAAAGAAAACGTACCTACTAAATTAGGTATAGAAATTAGGAGAAAATTTTATTTCATTTTATGCAAATTGAAAAATTTCTTGGAGTTTTCTTCAAGAAGTTGATAAATTAAGGAACTATATAGACCGGAGGAAAATAAGAATGAAATTAAAATTTCAAGTGGAACGAGAAATGTTTAGTTGGAGCCAAGCTTTCTTACCCGGTTAATTGTTTATAATTCTCAAACGTCTTACTTAATAACGCATCGACTCAAATATTAATTGAAAGTAGAATATTTTAAACTTTGATGTGCTTCAAAATATTCTTTATAAATTTTAATTAATTAACAAGTCGAAACGTTTATTTTCCCATTTAATAACTAGAAGATTGTTATTTAGAAACTTATGAATGTTTGCAGAGTTATTATTTTTCCTAATATTTATCAATACCAAATTTTTGTTTATTTTTTATTAATATCTTTAAAGAATTCTTGTAATTATCACGAAAAATGCACTTTTAGAGTTCCAGTTTACTTTTCATGAGATTAAAACAAAATATAAATGAAAAAAATCCAACTTTATTTATTGAAAAATGTAAGTCTCAAGAGAAGTGTGTTTTATTGCTCTTAACAAAAAATTCTATTTTCTTATAATTATTTCAGTGTAAAAATATTAAATTAACGGAGTAATTTCTTTATTTCGTCAAGCGATTCAGTAGATATAAAAAGCTTTAGTCAGACGAGTTACCATAACTGAAGCAGAATGTCGGAGCATAAAACTGTAATAGCTGTAATGTAAAATAATCTCTTTTGTGTATGTACAATCGTATTTATACTTAAGGTTATTGTTATTTCCTAATAGTCTCTTCTAAAAGTTAAATTAATCACTTAATTAAATAATAATAAATACTTTTAAATACTATTTTCTATTTTGAAGTTATCTATTATTGCATGCTATTTTCTGCAATTTTAAAAACATTAAATATAAAATATTTAATATTCAACGACAAGTTACATTTGAGTCTAGACATTCGTTAACAAGCACAATAGACACCAAATTATTTCTATTTATTATAATTAAAAAATTATAATTATTATTAAATTAAAATTAATGTAAATTTGAGTCATTTGAGTTTTAATTTTAAAAATTGAGATGCAAATCAATCTTAATATACGCTTGTGGGCAGTCCGAAAAAAAAGTTTCCAAATAATTATGATTTTATATCAAATATAAGGTTTTTGGGGTCGCTGAATACGAATTTGAGGTCAGTTTTTCAAAATTCAAAATGGCGGATCCAATACTACGACCTAATATGGAGGGATAATTTTAAAATTGATGCGTTTTGACCAAATTTCATGTCTCGGGATTTTTCAGGATCACACTTCTAAATTTATTAAAAATTTTACAAACCATTTTGCATATTTTAAGACTGACATCAAATTTAAATTCACTTCTAAAATTTTGGTCGACATATTATCGACATCAGTTTTAAATTTTTTAATTTTAACATCAAATTTGTATTTAGTGACCCCAAAAACCCCCGAGAAATGAATTTCGATTCAATCGCATCAATCTTGAAATTATCCGCCATATTGGATCCGCCATTTTGATTTTTTTAATCTGACATCATATTCGAAATCAGCTACTCCCAAAAACCCCCGAGTAACGAGTTTCAAGCAAATCTGATAAATTAAAAAATTTTTGTAGTCTCCATTTGTTTATAAAATTGTTATAAACAAATTATGCTGAATGAAGGGTGTTTCATGCCAAGTATAAACAAATGGATTTTAAGTAAAATTAACAATTGGATACATGGGCAAATTGAAAAAAAAAAGATTTGTATACCTGTTTTTTTGTTTTTAATTCCCAATTGTTTAACAATAATTGTTTAAACAAATTAATAAAAATTTAGCAATTTTTAAAAACTGTTAATATTAATTGATTCTGTGTGAATAATTAGGAAAGTTTTGTATTGGTCATTTTTTTCACCAAGTCGTATTTTGTTGACAAAATTGTTATAAATAAATTATGCTGGAATGAAGGATGTTTCATCCCAAGTATAAACAAATGGATTTTAAGTAAAATTAACAATTGGATTGATAGGTAAATTGAAAAAAAGATATACCTGTTTTTTTGTTTTTAATTTTCAATTGTTTAAACAAATTAATAAAATTTGGCAATTTTTAATAATTTATTATATAATTTGTTTATAACAATTTTATAAATAAAAATACGACTTGGGGAAAGAAATGACCCATATAAAACTTTCTTAATTTTTATAACACAGAATCGATTGGCATTAACAGTTTTTAAAAATTGCGAAATTTTCATTAATTTGTTTAAACAATAAATTGTTGTCAAACAATTGAAAATTATAAACCAAAAAGCGGGTATGTCTATTTTTTAATTTGCCAATGAATCCAAAATTTTTACTTTTTTAATAAAATGGTTGGTTTCTTCATGGAACTTAAAGGGTTAATGTTTTATAAACAGTAAATGATTTTTTCGAACCCGGTTTTGACCCACTTTCCTCTAATATTTTTATGGGTATCACAGAAAATTGTGAGCGTTTTAAAAAATTATTCTAAAACCTTTCGGTCATATTTTTATTGTTAATTTATATTAAATAGTTTTTTAAAACGGGACAAAAATTGTTAAACGTTTTTATCTCAGATTTCTTCTTATTTTGCGAAAGGAAGTGAAACACGTGAAGAACGTCCATCATCATGTGCTTATCGCAAAGCGTGTGGTACGGAAAAATGAAAAAGGGAAGAGAAAGAAAGAGAAAGAAAGAGGAAAAAAGGGAAAAAAGGGAAAAAAAGGACGCCCCCTCAAAGCACGTCAGCACATAACTACGCGATATTCGATGTCCGAGAGGGGTTCTTGGGAAGGGTGCTGATTTCGAATTGGTTCGTAGCTCGCTGCTCGGATGGTATAAGGTTTTGCTTGGATATCGAGTAGACAGGAGCTGTCTGTCAGTCAGTTTTCCCCTTCCTGCTTTCTCATGTGAGCTTAAAGGATGTATTGTCAGGATAAGTCCCTTTCGTTTCTGTTCCTTATACACTTTTACCTTCTCCAGTTTCTCAATGAACATACACATTACACACTGTCCGCATTTCTCGCTTTCTTCAAATCCACACGGGGCTCACTCGCTTTCAAAGGAGATCTTTACGCGATATCAAACCGCTGCTCAATAGACCAACGATTCAGATAGGATTTAGTAATTTTTTTACCCCATGCTCCTGCGGGATTTGGTGATTTTATCCCAGAAACGTAGTGGAATGATGGAATCTCTCAATCTCTCTAAGTGAAAGCACAAAATCGCTTTTTTTTATTTTTTCTCTCTCCCCTCAACAGGCAAATGTATATTGAAATTGTCTGACCAGTCGTTGATCTTTACTACTTCAAGTCGAGTTAATGTTTTTTTCTTTGGGCTTTCAACATCTGCATCACTGTACGTTTATATTTATTACTATTTTTTTTCTTCTAAAGAAAGAATTCTAAATATTTTCAGTTCAACTTTTTATAATTTATTATCATATTAAGTTAATCTGTACAGACCTCGCACTCATCTACTAAAACCTACTATTTTCTATACTTTTTTTATGCTTTTCTACTATTTGAGTACTTTTTTTAAGATTTCAGCCACTGAAAGCTAATATTTCTGTTTTTTTTTGAGAATTTCTACTACTTTAAATTAACTAATACTAGAAATCAAAAAACTATTCTCAAAAATTATAATCAAATTCTTACGATTCAGTAATTTGCAAATTTTTTCATAAATAATAAAATTTCTACTAGAATTCAATTAATTTAGAATAGCATTTTCAAAAAAATTTCGAAAAAATCAATTATTGAACAAAATTTGTATACAATATTCTTGACAATAATTTAATTACTTTCACTAATAATAACAGTTTTCATTGAAATTCAATTATTTAACAAAATTTGTGATCAAATTCTAAGCAAGAATTCAATTATTTCCATAAATATTAAAACTCATCGAAGAATTTCAATTATTTTTAATAATATTTTAAATTAATTAATTAAAAAATTCAATTATTTTCATAAATTCAATTATTTAAAATCAAATTTTGAGAATAATTGAATAAGCATTTTATTATTTATGAAAATAATTGAATTCTTGCAAACGATTTTATTAGAATTGTTTAAAATAATTGAATTTCCAAGAAAAAAATCTATTACTTTTTAAAAATAATTGAATTTTGCAAAGAATTTTATTAAAATGTCTGAAAATAATTGTGCTATTTATTTATAGCTATAATTGAATTCTTTCGAAAGAATTATTTATGCAAATAATTGAATTCTTGGGAAGAATTTTATTAAAATCAAAAAGAATAATTGAATTATTTCAAAAAAATTTAATTAAAATTGTATTTAAAAAAATTGATTTCTTTCGAACAATTTTATTAAAATATTTGCAAATAATTGAAATCCTGTGAAAAATTCTAATATTTTTGTAAATAATTATATTCTTCCAAAAAAATTTTTAAAAATATTTTTTTAAATAATTGATTTTTTCGAGGAATTAAAATTAAATTTTAAAAAATAATTCCACTTTTCGAGCAATTCCTGTAAAATTGTATTAAAAATTATTGAAATCCTGCGATGAATTAATTTCATTATTTAAATGAAAATAATTGAATATTTGAACAATGTTAAACAATTAAAACAATGTTTATAAAATTCTTATGAAGAATTCAATTATTTTCAAAAATAACAAAATTTTTCACAGAAATTCAATTCTTTTTAAACATTTAAATAAAATTTTTCGCAATAATTCAATTTTTGAAATTTTTATTAAAATTCTTAGCAGCTATTTAATTATTTTCATAAATAATAAAATTCACCGCATGATTTCAATTATTTTTAATACAATTTTACAGGAATTGCTCGAAAAATTTAATTTCAATTCCTCGAAAAAATCAATTTTTTTAAAATAATTCAATTATTCTTTTAAATTTTAATCAAATTCTTCCCAAGAATTCAATTATTTTTTAAAGTAATTAATTTTTTGTGATTCAATTATCTTAAAAAATTTTAATAAAATCGTTTGCAAGAATTAAATTATTTTCATTAATAATAAAATGTTTTTAAGGAATTAAATTATTTTCAAAAAAATTTAATTAAATGCCACAAAGACATTTAATTATTCTCAAAAATTTTAATAACATTCTTTGCAAAGTTTAATTATTTTTAAAAACTTTTCACAATTCAATGATTTTTAATATCTACTATTTTCATAAAATTTCCAAACAGAATTCAATTATATTTATAAATTTTTTGTAAAAATCTTCCTAAGAATTTAATTTTATCTCGAATAATAAAAATTTCGGAGGAATTCAATTATTTAAATTAGAATTGGCATAAAATTAATTAAAAGAAATCAATTGTTTAAAAATTTTTATATAATTCTTCTCAAGAATAAAATTATTTTTATAAATATTTAAATTCTTTCATCAATAGTAAAATTCGTTGCAGGAATTAAATTTATTAACAGGATAAGAAAGAAACAAATATTTTTGATGAAATTTAAGAAAAAGTCAGGGAAATAAACTATAGAATAGAATTCTTGTCAGTTTTGTAAAGTGTCTAAAACGAGTTTTTTTGGTTGTCAAGTTGAATTTTTCGATAGCCACTTTTTTAGTTTGAAAGCTGCTTTTTTAAAACTAATTATCGAGTGCGAAGTCTGTATGTAGTGTATGTTAATTTCTTCATTAATTTTAGTTTAGCATTTCTCATTTGTTTTAAAATTTTTGAAAAATTAGGTTGACTTCTATACAAAAGGTTTATTTGCGAATGAATGTGAAATCTTTTCCGGATAAATTTTGTCATTTAAGAGAAACGAAATGAAATGACAAAATCCCTTGATACGATCTATTGACAATATATTACACTTGAAACGTCATTTCCTCTCTTATTCAATTTATGCTCCAACAATTTTTTATATTCCAAAAATGGGAAAAATATAAAATGGTGAACAATATATAATTGGAGATGAGAATTTTTATTGGTGCTTCAAAATATAATAATATCTTGTATGATGTGTTTGTCATTTTCATTGCTCTCGTGTTATGGAATTATTGTTTTATATATATTATGTATATTTATTGTATAATTACAATATTTAAGGAAAAACTTGACATATATTGGACATATATATATATGTGTAATTTAGATGCACTATCATCAGAATTCGCCTCTGCGTTTGCAGAACACTAAAGTTAATTAAACGCCTCGCAGTTATTTGGGGGAAGAAAGACAGGATATCTGGTCTTGGCGTTAAGTGTACTCTTCTTTGCGCCAACGTCAATTATCAAGCTTATATATGAACATGATGTATTATATATACATATATTTATAGTATATTTATACTTAGGAAAGAGTAACTATTATTTTACTATTTTTACTATTATTTTTTAATTTTTTTTAAGAATGTAAGATTTTAAGGGAAGAGGGGGGGTCGCTTTTTCTTCCGGTCATATTTAATAATGTATCCAAAGGAACCTAAAATTATGATTGTCAAATAAAAGTTCTTTATAGGAAATCGTAGGATTCTCGTAAGACTCTCGCTATATTTTTCACTTTCAAATTTTTAACAAGATTCGAACGGCATTGAAAATGCAAGGGCCAAACCAGTTTTCCATATATTTTTTCCCTATTAGAAACCTACTAAACTTCAACTGTAGATAAGGATAATTACACAAGCCTGCAAAAAAATAAAAATTTCCGTTGTCTGAGATCGAGAAGTCATTTTCCGCAGTATTTTGTGCGCTGAATCCGAATCTGGCAACGAAAACCTCCCATCACGTCAGGATTTTGAAAAAAGTGGGGGTAAATTCCCAAAAATCATGTTTTTCGCTGTTTTTGTAAATTTCCATCAGGTAAATCCGACGTGCTGGAGACTTGTCATAGGAGTCAAATTAAAGCCTGAACCCTGTACTTTAATAAGTTTATAGCGATATTGCTAACAACAAACTAAATTAGCAGTCAAAAATAATTTTTTTAACAGTTGTCAAGTATAAAAATTGACTGACACTGTCCGTAAATAAAACTATTTGAAAAATAATTGAATTCGCTTAAAATTTGTTACTCAAGGGTTTTGGGGTCGCTGATTACGAATATGTTGTCAGTTTATTAAAATTCAAAATGTCGGATCCAATATGGCGGAGTTATTTTTGAATATTGATCAAATTCACTTGAAACTTATGTTACTCGGGGGTTTTTTGGGGTCGTTGATTATGAATCCAACTACAGATTTTTTATTTTGACATCATATTTGCAAGCAACGACCCCGAAACGCCAAAGCAATAAATTCTAAGCGAATCCAATCATTTTTTTAAAATAGTTGTATTTACGGACTGTGTCAGTCAATTTTTATGATTTCCAACTGTTAAAAAAATCATTTTTGACTGCTAATTTAGTTTTGTTGTCAGCAATATCGCTTTATTTTCTTAAAGTCCAGGGTTCAGGCTTTAATTTGACTCCTATGACAAGTCTCTAGCACGTCGGATTTACCCGATAGAAATTTACAAAAACAGCGAAAACATGATTTTTAGGAATTCACTTCCACTTTTCTCAAAATCCTGACGTGATGGGATGTTTTCGTTTCCAGATTCGGATTCAGTGCACCAAATACTGCGGAAAATGACTTCTAGATCTCAGACAACGGAAATTTTTTATTTTTTTGCAGGCTTGTGTTATTGGTTCGGTGGAGCCATTTCTTATTAGAAGTAAACAATTAGCCGAATATGTTCCTGTTTTAGCATAATTAAAACTAAAATTCCATAAGCAGAGTACACGTCATAAATTGAAAACACGAGTGTTTCAGAATATAAAAATGCGATTTTAAAATAAAACAGTAATTAGTTGAAAAGTAAAAAATGAAACAGTATAGTTGAAAGGTAAACGCAAAATTTGACAGGCACGACTGCAATTACCATATGAATAAGTAAAGTGGTAAATTTAAATCGATTAAATGAAATCTACTATTACCCACAGAAAGTTCCTAGAAATTGCGGTAAATCCAGATAGAGGAAACAAATTGATCTCCTCCATTTGAATTTAACTTCATTTCTAGGAACTTTCTGTGGCTAACAGTAGACTCGTTTTAATCAATTTAAACTTAATTCTTTTCTAATTCATATGGTAATGCAGTTGCACCTATCAAATTTTGCTTTTACCAGTTTTTAAACAAATTTCACTGTTTCTTTATACGAATTCGGCATTTTTTATATTATGGGACACTCGTGTTTTAAATTTATGATGTATAATCTGCCTATGGAATTTTAATGATAAAACAGGGACGTATTCGGCAGAGGCAAAAAGTATTGGCTCAAACGTCCTTATGATGTTTTTACACAAATTCGTATTGGCTCATCTCTTACTCCTAATACGAAATTTAACATAAAAATATCGACGAGAATTTTAAATGTAACCAATCAAATAATGTAATTATATATTTTTTTCATTCTACAAGGGTAGTTAACATAAACTTTACAACCTAGTAGCTTCAATTGGAAAGGTTATGAAAACATTAAAATCTTTCATAGAGAACCAATTTGCTATAAACTGATTCATGTCGAAGTATACCCATTGCCGTTCAACTTACAGGCTAAGGACTTAGATCGGTACTATCATGATAAAGACCCTTTTATACTGAACTATTTATTCACCTACGGTACTACTTTCCAGCTTCAGATTTCGTAGATGAATGGTTCCTTTTTGTTGCTTGTACGACCCTGTCGTGCCACTCTTATTCTGGACCTAATTTTTCTGTGGCCTTGAGAAAATATTCTTTGCATCCTCTAGAGCAATTCTGAAATTCTGTGGGCTTCTCCACACCTGAAAACCACTTCTCCGCACCTGGCCTATCCACTGTTTTACAATCTCTACCTATATGTCCATAGTCAAGGCATTGATGATACCTTGCGGCCATAACTTTTCTTCTAAGTTTACAATAAACAAAACCAATCTTTACGTGTTAAATTTTCTCCAGCTTGTCATCATCTTCTTGTCTGGTAACCATGATAGCGAGCTTCACTCCTTGCTTATTAAGTCCAAGGACAGTCACCTTCCGTCTGCATACTGAAACCATCGAAATATTTTTCAGAGCCTGCTCTCCAATTATTTCTGTCACCCGAGCTGTCACCTCTCTGGTAAAAAACTCCTCATTTAAAGATCCTTCAATTTTAATAAAGAGATCTTCCTTTTCAGTGGGTCTTACTCCCGCAATCCTGGTATGACTGGCCTTTGGGTTTGATTCTTTAGGAAACGTCCCCAGTTCTTGGGTGTATGTCGTATCTTTTGTAAGTTTAACAATCATCGATGATTCTCGCAGCGTTTACTTCGCCTTTTTTAAGACTATCATTTTCTCCGTTCAGTTACCTTGCGACATTTTTAGTGACCTTTCTTCTTTTCGATTCCATCGTCAACTAAGGATTGCTTCTCTTCCTTTCCTACCTTTTTTTCTTACCTGGACTTCCTATATGAGCGATGTTATGATTTTTAGTCTAACCTGGATTGTCATATTGACATTCTTCTGGACTTCGTAAGTCTTCAACATTTTGCTGACCCGTTCTTCTATTTTAAATATGCATGCTGCTTCTTCCTTCTGATGCAGCTTTATGCCGTTGTCGCAGACTTTTTTACAGCTAGCGATATCAAGTTTAGATGCATTACTGAATATAGACTTGCAACTGTCATGACTTGTCGCGCTGCTTGTATTTCCTCGTCTTTCCATCCTGTCAAAAATGATTCTTGGTACTAATAACGCGTTGTTGCCTTCCTGCATTCTCGGGCCATTGGACACCACGCTAGGCGCTTGAGTTCGGAACCAGTGAGGGACTTAGCCGTAGCATTACCATGCGAGAACTCTTCCATGATTTTACAATCGATGTTTGTTCTGTATCGAGGGACGATTGGGCCTTTACAGGGAACTACCATCTGGTCAAGATGGGTTCTAAACCGCCACTATTGGTTACATAGACGTTATAGTATTGCCGAAGCAATGATGCGACATCTATGATATCCAGTATCAGGTGCTCGGACCTAAGATAATTTACCTAGATCCGGCAAGGGACCTGGTGGCACGTGGACTAACTAGAAAATCCCATTAGTAAGAAAAGGATAGATGTATCTTCGTCCTTTTCTTACTAATGGTATTTTCTAGTTAGTCCACGTGCCACCAGGACCCTTGCCAGATCTAGGTAAATTATCTTAGCTCGGACCTTACCTACTTGTGTCAAGATAATGACAATTTCTACACAGCAATCTATACTTTAATATTATTACCGATGATATAGTTCGGTTGGCGGATTCCCATGGCTTGCAATTACGGAGGTTAAGCATCATTGAGTGCGGTTAGTACCTAGATGGGTGACCTCTGTGGGACGCTAAATCCTTTGGTGTTTTTCGCTGCGATCGAGATAAACCAAACAGAAGGTTTGACGCCGAGGCTATGTTTGTGCATTTGTGATGACTATTCAAATCAGGACTCCACAATCAATAAACCGGTTGTACTCGGGAGTAGTTTTTCTGCAGTTTTCCTCTTCCCTCGACGAATGTCCAGGCAAATGTGAATGCACCTGATTCAAGTCGGTTGCAGCCACAAAAGTAGTCCACCCCTAAGTGTTGTGAGTTGAAAAAGTTGAGTAATGATGTTGAGGAGACTGTAAAAGCCGAAAGGCATACAATGAAAATCTTAGTTTCCTTTACTTTAATATTATTTATTTATTATAAATAATAATTTTTATTATTATTTTTCAAAACAAAAATTGTTTATAATAAAATATGATAAAAATAACATTTCTCCTAATACTTTAATTATAATAGTCATTACTTTATCAAACATTAGACTTAATCAATGTTATTATATGCGAAAGCACGAAGGCTCTTTTACTCAAATATACTCAGAATTTTTAGAAATTTTAAAAAGCGGAGATATTTAGGAAATTTATTAAAAGTACTGAATGAATTTACATTAATAATGTTTTTACTTTTTAGTTCAAGTTTGATAATTTGAAAATTTAAATATTTGCAATTTACATTTAAAAGCATCACCTTTAAATAAAAGAAAAGTTTGCAACAACTTTGTAATAATGATGAAAACAAGAGCAATTATTTGAAATTACCAATTATGAATATAATTAATTAATTGTAATTATCAAGTATAACAAAAATTTATTAAAGGAAAAATAAAGTTTCGAGTTACATTTATTTTCTTCTTTTTTGTTGGTGGTGAAAGTTTTTGTTGTGTCTATTGACATGAGTTTGATTGGCACGAAAAGTGACTTCCGTGTGATGCAAAAGCGTTATTTAAAAGCAAACGTCATTGGAATTTGTGGCACGTAGCTATATCGTTGGATGTGGTGCGGCAATATAAGCATCGTATTGAATCACGACAATAGCGATCGTTGTTGATCTTAAAGTATGCCGAGATCTCGAAATCGAAACCACTATTCTTGAAAGGTCCTGAAAATGGTCCAAAGTGCGTCCGAAAGTGAGGGAGGCCAGTCAATAGATATCCGGTCGAGAGGGAGGAATAAGAGAGAAAAATCAGGACAGCTTTACTTCATCCTCGCAGTGGTGATTTTGCTACAATCGGCGAATAATGTCGGATCATGGGGTGGCTTGTCGGGAGGGTTAGAAATTTTCCCTCCTCCCGTGTACAGCGCGCGGGGGGCGAAGGGTAGAAAACGATCAAGTATTGAAGCACGACATTCAGTTGATATTCTTGCCCGAGAAAAGCGCTTGCGCGAGACCATGAAATACCGGTCGATGCTGGCCGGGCTTAGCTTCAACGAGCGCGACTCTGTTTCGGTTTCTCGACTTTAAACATCCGCCATTTTGAAACCATTTTAGTACCAGTGACAACGGAAGATGGTACCGGCACACGCACCGGCATTCTGACGCAAGAATGATATTTAAATTTTTAACAATTAACTTTGTTTTTTATTTTAAAAAACACTTCTATTTTATTCTTTCAGTTAGAAGACAATAATTCTTTAAAAAAATTTGATGTTAGATTTCAAAAATTCAAAATGGCGGATCCAATATGGCGGACAACAATTTTAAAATTTGTTCAATTGGCCTTAATGGCCAATTGAACAAATTTTAAAATTGTTGTCCGCCATATATAGATTAACTTGTTACTCACATCAGGGGTTTATGATTACGTATTCGATGTTAGTTTTAAAAAATTTTAAATGTCGAATGAGGGGCCAATTAAATAAATTTAAAAAATTCTGTCCACTACTTTGAATTTTTGAAAACTAACATTTAATTCGTAATCAAGGACCCCAAAAACCCATGAGGAACAAAATTTAGACTAATTGAATAAATTTTAAAATTTTTGTCCACCATATTGGATCCGCCATTTTGAATTCTTGAAAAACCCATCAGATAGCGGCCCCTAAGAAGGGAACGTTAGCTTGAATGATTCACCATTAATCTTTTTATAAATATACGATATAGTCAATTTATTATTATAACAATGTATATTACGATTCTATTATTCAAGAAAGTTTATGCAAGATGAGTTCTACAAAATCACAGTGAACTTTCTTTTGAAATATAATTAAACTAAAACATAAGGGAAAGTTTGAAAACTAATCACAGTATTTTCATAAAAAATTAAGGGGGCACTGTCCGAGGGTATCTTTTTCTATCATGGGACAGCAGTGGGAAGCACATAAAAGCTTTGGCAAAGCAGAGAAATGGCTGGTGAAGTAAAACGAAGGCAAATTGGGGCAAAGTTAACGGCGCAGGTCTGACCACGAGTGTATTTCAGCAAAAGTTATAATTTTTCGTATATATACGCTCCGGATACGAAAGCCCCCCGGGGTCTACAGTCGTATAATACTCGGCACCGATTGGATAGGAGCTTGCGAAAGTTCCAGGTATACCGTATAGTACCGCCCACTAAAGCTCACAACCACGCTTTCCTCTCTCTCACACACACACACACAAACTGACAAAGTTTTGTCCCAAACTCCACTTAGCCCTGGCTCACGAATCTGCTTCTGTTTCAACTATAATTTTCACGGATGTTCAAAAGACCGTGTCGCGTGCGTACAGAAGCCAGAGACACCGTTTTCAATAGACTTCCTCTCGTTTACTCTCTCTCCCCCTGCATAAAGTGAAACTTCGTTTCTGCTAAATTACTCAACGGCTCAAATAAGTTACTCACTCATTCTCTCTCACTCTCTCTCTCCCTCCTTCTCTTTTCAGTAATACTCCAAACTATAATAAAATAAACTAAAAAGCAAACTTTGGACAGGACTTCAATACTTTATTTTTCATCTTGATTGGAAAACTTGAACAGTCACAAAATGCTTTGGCAAAAATTCTGAATTCATTGAGCTATTTTTTCTTTGTATTTTACTTATTTTAAAATTAAAGTTTCTTTTCCAATTGACCCTTTTTTATGTTTAATTAATATTTTTCGTTACTTCGAGAAGCGAAATATTTTTCATCCATACCAACCGTGTGGAATTTGACAATCTTGGTAAAAATTTGGGATGTAACGTCTACCCTGATCGGAGCCAAGTCTGGCTATTTTGTGGCTCCTATGAGATAAGACGTTTCATTGGCATTTTTGTTTTCCAAACTTGGTTCAAATTAGGACCAGAACCAAATTTTTTTTTTGACATTATTACACCGAAAAAATGAATTGTTGTCACAACCGAACCTTTGGTCCCAACCAAAATTTTGGTCGTGGCAACTGTATTTAATGTCAGACTCCATTAAACATAATGTTCGAGTTGTGTTCACAAAAGAGGCAAAAAAAAAAACTTTTAAAAAATTTTGTGACACATTGGAACATAACCTTTAAATTCACCAATAGACGCTTCAATAAAGCCTATATCCGTCAGGAATGCTGAACAAAATCCTCTTCTATTTTACAAATTATTATTTAAAAAAAATTTTGTTTTAATAATCACGTTAGATATCACGACAGTGCATAACTATTTTTAACGCTGCTTCGAACGACGACTGCGTAATTATAATTGCGATCCGATCATTGCGCAGGTGCAAATTAATGCGCCTGAGCCATTGGCAATGGTCGGGATAATTAAATAAGTAAAATCCAAAGTAATACCGTTAGCTCAACTAAAGCTATGGTTACCACATTCATATTAAGTACATAAATATTATACGGTTCCCTTAACCGTATTTTTTGTTTATTCTTCCATACTGAAAGTTGTACTAGAACCTAAAATAATTACTCTTAGGTCACGGACCTCTAATTGTTACAATTTTTTAGAGAAATTTAAGTTTAAACTAAAAGACATGGGTCACACAGACCCTTTATGTGCTCTGAGGGTTAACTTACGATGTCTTTCGCTTCGGGTATCTTAACTGCTGATGCTAACGATCGTTATCGTCAAAAAATCGTCATTCTGGACGCCTGGTGAGGACTATGGGAGTTACGTTCTTTGGCGATAGAGTGGGGATAAGTTAGCATCAGCAGAGGGATAATACAAGGATTTTAAAAAATACCCGGTTCAATGATGTCCACTCTGTGATGGATAACAATTATTTTTTATCCTAGAGGTAAAAATAGCACTTAATTTGAAGAGTAAAATATTGAACTCTAACTTCATAATTAAATTTCAAAGGACATTTTTAATCCAAATTTTAGAAAAATGATAGTATTTATAATGACAGCACACAATTTATCGAAAAGCTTCCTCAGAAAAGTGACGTGAAAAGAGAAGGAATAAAAGTGTGTAAAATGCACTCATATTCATTCTTCAGTAAAAGTTTAATTATTATACCTCTTTTTTTTGCTCATTTAAAATTTTTATTCTCTCCTGCAGCACAGCTTTTTTCCATTTCAATTTTTTTTTAAACAAGATTTGTAACAACTTAATACATAAAACCCAAGGAAGCCTTTAGAGATAATTAAGAAAGACTTGAAATCCGATTTTGTTACATCTTTGATAAAAAGTTATGTACCGTCAAAATAAAAAAAAAATAATCAACGAATGAAAATGAGTAAAATTCAGAATAATTAGATGCTTGAAAAAAAAGTATTCAACGAAAGCTTAACTCTCGGAATATAAAGTTTTGGCGGAAAGGAACTTCTATTAAAAACTCGGTGGAAACGCGCTGCGCGGCACGGGAACGGTGGTTGAAGGGCATCGAGGGGGATCGTTTAATTTATCACCTACTTAAAGTCCAACGAACATAGAAGGCCGTCTGTATACGGGAGATTCTTTTTAAGCTCGCGTTTCAACCCGCTATACCAATTGCTCGCCCGTGCAAGGAAAACGGAATCAGGTTTTATGGGGTTAGTAAAACCGAATACACCTTCGAATTAAAGATTCCAAGCTCGTTCGGTAAAAGTATCACTCTTCTCGATAAATCAATTTCACTGGAGATTTCTTTTTTATTTCATGCTTCCACTTTACATTTCTCTTTTTACTGTGTGAGATAGTGTGAGTGGGGGGCAAACTCTGTTTCTTTGCTCGCTTTTTCCGTGTATTTCGTCACGTTATTTCATTAGGGTTTTTGCAACATTACTTCAAATTAATATGTGGGGAAGTCTCCACATTCACTTTGTTTACGTTTATTAACTGTGCGAAAAGTTTTTTTTTATTAAATAATATAAATATAATAATAATAAATTAGTGTCAGGGAAGAAATACTTTCGCCATTGAAATTTTATAGCTTTACTGCTGGTACCTGTAAAGATATACCAATAAGACATCCTGAAGATGTTTTAAGATAAACTAGAAGACGTCTTAATGAAATTCTATATGTCTGCCTTAAAGACGTTCATAAGTTTCTTATAGATGTTTCATGGCTCAGCACAAAATGCAAGGGTAAAAAATAAACCTTGCATACCTGCTTTAGGCAATCACCAATATCGACTAAAAACCTCTTCTTGATTCCTATGGGTTTCGAACCTTCTATCCACCTACAGAACTATCTTTCGGCTTCAGACTTCTGAGATGAATGGTCTCATTTAGTCCCAGACGTGACTCTTCCGTGACACTTTTGTTCTGGCCTTAAATTCTCCTTGATCATGATAAAGCCTTCTTTGCTTCATCTAGGGCTGTTCTGAAGTCTCTGCATCTTCCTGATTCAGCAACATGTTGGATATTCTAATTTTCGCTGAATTTCGCCTGACATAAGAAGCAGCATGGGCTCTTCTTGCAATCTGCTACCTTATGGCCGGCTTCTTCGCACTTGAAACACACAGCAGACAGTTCTACAGCTTGGCAATCTTGACCTATATGGACGTAGTCAAGGCATCTTGACACCTTGTGACCATAACTCTTCTTTTAACCTTGCGGAACACGAAACCAACCTTAACGTGCCCAATTTTCTCCAGCTTGTCAGCGTTCTCTTGGCTGGTGATCACGATAGCGAGCTTTACTCCTCGCTTATTTGGTCCAAGGACCATGACCTTCTTGCTTCCTGATGGTACTGCAGAATTTTTTTTCAGTACATCCTGAACCTCTTCCTTTTCCGTAAGGACATCCATATCGCGGATTTCCAGCATAGTTTGTCTGTCCGTTATCTGCACCTTACCTAATGCTCCTATTACCTTTGCCACCTCCACGGTGAATGACGCCTTATTTGAAGTCCCTTCGATTTTAATAAGAAGATCTTCCTTTTTAGTGGGTCTTGCTCCCACAACCCTTGTCTGCCTGGCCTTCAGGTCAGCCTCTCAACGAACTTTCTTCAGCACTTTGGCCAATGTAGTTCCTTCAGCCACTTTGACGATCACTATGGTTCTTCCTTTCTTGACTGAATTTGGCTTTAGTTCCGTTTTGGCTCCTCTTGCCTTCAGTCCTTTTAGGAGGTCTCTCCTCCTTCTTCCTCTTCATGCCCTTCGCAAGATCAAGACCGCTTATCTTCCTCTTATGACCCTCCAAGACAACGTTTTTTAGCATTGCTGCGTTAAAATGATCACATCTCAGCCTTTGGTCTTGGCGTGCTTCTTCCGACCAAGTTAACCCCTGGTAGAACTTCTCATCTTTTTTGGGCGCTGCTACGTGCTTCTCCTTCACATCCTGTATGAGCGATGTTAAGCTTCTGAGTCCATCCTTGATTGTCATTCGTCTGGACTTCACAGGACTTCAGCATCTTGCTGACCTCTTCTTCCAATTTTAGAATGTTCGCTGCATCTTCCTCCCGCAACTTAATGCATTCATCTCGATCTTCATTACAGTTAGCAATGGCAATCGCAGAAGCATTATTGAAGACAGAAATGCAGCTGGCTTGACTTGTTACACTGCTCGTACTCCCTCGACTCGCCACCTTGTCCACGATGTTATGTAATACTCCCAACGCGTTGTACTCTTCCATGTTTTTACAATCGCTCATACTTGATAATTGTCCCGTATTGATAACACTATAAATAAAACAATTATACATGTCGGAGTAGAAGAGACTCAGGTAGCAGTGGTTTATGGACCTGCCAGCAGGAGTCTTTCCCCAAAAGATAAAGACTCAGCATTGGTTTATGGAAGGGGCAGTGTAAAATGAACCTTCTAGAAGATAAGTTGTACTATGGTATAACTATGGTAGGGATGAGCATCAATGACTTTTCATGGATTCATAATAGGTGAATATAATACGATCGCTTCAACGTTTTAATATATTTTTTGTCTCCATTTGATATCCTTAGTAAAACTGTACGTGAAAGAAAGAAATAGGAGTTAAATTTTACAAAAAAGGGACGACGTAGTTTTATTTATAGATGACCCCTAGATGAGTTGGTGAGGACATTTCAACATGGCTCAACATTGACGATAAGAATTAGTCGAATATAATTTACCAGTCGTTATCATCCTACGCAAATCGGTGCGTGATGTATGTGTGCCAGTTTGTGATATACGAGTTTCATTAATCCAAGACTCTTATATGAGGATGAAAATTATATTAAATAAATCTCGAGCAATTTGAGTCACGCTCTTTCACCCCCGTTTGATTTATTTGTTTTGGAATAAGCGGGCGTACGATGAAGGAGGCTGCTGATATTATTCAATCAAATAAATCCCCTAACAAACTAGAGAGGTAGGAGATACGATCGAGAAACAATCGTGGGTGCCGTGACCGGATAAGCATAACGGGCATATAGGTATATGGGGGATTGGTTTGCGCGCATTCGCACAATGTATATATACTACCGGTAAAATCCAGTCTGGGCCAAGAAGCTATATTATTTTGTCCCGTTATCAGCTTTCTATCACCCCTCGATGATCAGGGGTCAGACCCCTTGTCATGAAGCGAGCATCGTTTCGGAAATTGAGACATCGAGCAAACGCGCGGGACGTACATATACACATCAAACTGCTTCCCCTATTCAACGCGCATTCTCAAAGATCATTATTGCATATCGCTTTCGGAAACATTCCAATTAATTTTTTGTTTCGGTGAGAGAATACTATTTGAAAATAAAGGGCGTTTTCATCGGTATAATATAGAGAGAGAAAATTGAACAGCAGTTTTTATGAATTTAAAAACTTTAGGATTTACTTCTAGATTCTATATTAACAGTAATTATTTAATAAATAACTCGGAAGTTTTCGGGGTCGCTTATTATGAATCTAATGTCGTTTTTTTCCAAATTTCTAATTGAGGATTAATTTTTAAAAATTGATTTAATTGACAATTTTATTCTCCAGTTCTCAAGTCTAATAATTTGTTTTTTCAATTTTTGAATAAAATTTCTTTCCGTGCAGCATTTTGAGTGTCGTATGTTTAAAAAATTTGTATTTTTATTCACTTCTTATCGAGTGGTTTTTGGCATGGTCCGAGAGCCATAATAATTTTGATGGTTGGGGTCGGGTGAATTTTGTCATAAAATTCAGCGATTCTACTCACGGAATCGATAAAAGGCTTAGGCTATATCACTTGCCTACCGGGCGAATTTTGATTATCCCAGTTTGAATGTGGTGACGCAGCCAGGGCCCTACGTCAATTTGATACCTTTGATCTGGTCGTTATGGGCTGCTACAGATCTTCCCCAGCACAGTCCCCTAATAGACTGTTTATCTCGTAAGCTCGAATTTAAGATTCGGATCATACGGAGGCTATTATAAGTTTCTTTTTGTCTCTTTTCATTTGCATATTCATTCACTTTCGACATAATAATTTATATTTAATCTTCTAATACGTTAATTAATTTATTTTTGAAAAGAACTTTTTTCCTTTTATGCAGTACGGTTTTACATCTTTGTTTCATTATTGTTATTGAATGTATATTTATCAAAAGAATTAAAATTGAATTCGCTATTGTACAATACTGACATTATTATACTAATTATACAATTTGACAGAGCTGGCGTAAATTTGATCGGATAAAATATGTTGTATGTCTGAACTGATTGTCGAAGTTTGAGCAGTATTGAAAATCAATAGGTATATACTGCCTAAGTGCTGGCATTTAAAGTTAACTCATTAACCGTTACGATGAGACCCAAGCAAAAATTTACAATTCACTCAGTATTGTATTGGAAATTACTATTGGTTTACTGTACGATTAGTTTATTATTTAACCAAAACTGGACCGAAACTAGTACTGCTATTAAAATTAATTTTTTTGTTCAGGCCTCGACTAATATGACTTCGACTTTTTTCGACTTATTTTTAAAAAAATGTGAAAAATAACTATATAGCTATAATCAAATTTTTTTCCTCTAACGTTTAGTAGTAGTGGAAATTTCTGGGAAAAATTAAGTTTCCAACTCTGAACAATTCAGTTTTTCAAGAAATATGAATTGAAATTAGTTGAATTTTTGAATATAGATACAATAAATATAAAAATAATCAAAATTTTGTAGAATAAAATTTAAAAATAATAGAATTTTAAATTGTATTTTAAGTGAACTTGTTTTGAATAATTCAAGTTTTAATAAAGAACATTCTGAAAATTATTAAAAATTAATTGAAAAATTAGAAAATAATTTTGATCGAAAATTGTATAGTATATAAAAAATTTCAAATTAAAATTGTAAAGATTTGAGTTTTCATTAATTTTAATTAGAAATTCTAAACAAAAAGTAAAAAATTCAATTTGAAGAATATATATTTGTAAAAAAAAACTGTTGCAAAAATTAAAACTTAAATTTTTGGGTTCATTTTATGAATACTGTTCTTCCTCATAAAAGTTTCATTTTATGAATTTTATAAATTGCATTTATTGATATTATTGTAAATTTAAAACCAAGAAACCACAAAAAGTTATTTTTTTGAAAATTTATAATTTTTCAAATGTCATTAACCTTGACTATCATGTCCAAAAAATATTCGATGAAGGGTCAGAAGATGCGCTTCATAAAAAACTTTAAAAAATAAACAATGAAATTAAATGTCAATTTATTACCAAAAAAGAAACTTTTTTCAAAATTTTGATTCTTTAAAATATTATTAGTTACTTTGGTCAATATTATCGAAAGATGTTTAATAGGAGGTCTAAAGATGCGTCTTCAAAAGCTCTAATAAAACTGAAAAAAAAATTATATAGCCATCCATATACGATTTAAAAAATTCAAAATATCGAACCTAAAATGGCGACTACAAAAATTAAAAAATTTATTAGATTCGCTTGAAACTCGTTACTTGAGGGTTTTCGGGATCGCTGATTACGAATATAATGTCAGATTTTCAAAATTCAGTAATTGAAAAAAGAGATACAAAAAGCAACTTTTACAATTTCACATTAAATTTTAATTTCGTAACTTTAAAAACTTCCGTCAACTTTTAAAAAATTTGGTCGACATGTTGGATCAGCCATTTTGAATTTTTAAAATCTGACATCAGATTCGTAATCAACGAACCCGAAAACCCCATGAGCAACAAGTTTAACGCAAATCCACTGAATTCTTTTTTCTTGTCCGCCATATTTGATCCGCCATTTTGAATTTTGAAAATCTAACCTCAGAATCGTAATCAGCGACCCCGAAATTAGGCTGCAACGACTATATTCCAAATGTAATGGTTTTAATAAAATAATTAATTTAATTAGAATTTTAGTTCCTGAGGTCAGGAAACGTAAAGCAATGTAAAGAAAATCGAGTTTCCAAATTTTTGGTAAAACAATATGCTTTTATAAAGCAATAAATGTTTGAAGAGAAATTGAACATTTATTTTTAATTCTTTTCAAATTTTAGATAAATTTTATAAAATTTTTATATTTCTTTTGTTTTATCATTTTTTTTTTATCCTTGCTCTATAATTTCAGTTGTATTTCTATTACATATAATATACATATGGGCAATTCCATGTGAAATTTTCCAATGACATTTTTAAAATTGGTTAAACATAGTATATTTTTTTTCTCGTACTTTATAAAAAATATTAAATAGGTACGTATTTTTATTTTTGTACAATTGTCCAAATTTTCGAGTTATGAATTTTCGAAATTTAGAATTTATAAAAGTATAGTAAAAGTAGTCTATATCCTACAATTTTTCGTTTTTTAACACTCAAATCGGTTAAAAATTATAGGATGTAGACAGATTCGAACAGTCAATTTAGTAAAAAAATCAGACCATCTCGGGACTTTTAGGAAAATTTTCTGTATCTTATCAGGTATAAATAAATAAAGAAAAAATTAAATTAATCATGTTCAAATTAAAAAAAATTTATTTATTTATTTATTTATTCAAAATTTGTTTATAAAAAAATAATTTTTTTCAATTAAAAATTAAAAAAAATTTTTTTTACATTACTTAAAAGTTGAAGAAGAACAACAATTTTTTTCTTAACTCAATACTGGCAAAGTTATAAGCTACTGAAAATAGGTCTACTTTTAAAAATCCTAAATTTCGAAAATTCATAACTCGAAAATTTGGGCAATTATACAAAAATAAAGAAATACGTATTTATTTTTTTTTTCTATAAAGAACGAGAAAAAATATGTTTAACCCTTTCGTGCCCTCGAAAAACCCAACGATTGCATTTTATTGAAATTTGTTACTCAGGGGTTTTTGGGGTCGCTGATTACGAATTCTGAAGTCACATTTTCAAAATTTTGAAAAATCAAAATGGCGGATCCAATATGGCGGATATGTTTTTCAAAATTGCTAAAATTTACATAAAACTTGTTACTCGGGGGTTTCTGGGGTCGCTGATTACGAATCTGAAATCAGATTTAAAAAAATTTTAAATGGTGACCCCGAAAACCCCCGAACAACAAGTTTTAAGCGAATTTGATCAGATTTGAAAAAAAATGTCCACTATTTTGAATTTTGAAAATCTGACTTTAGATTCGTAATCAGCGACCCCGAAAACCTCTGAGTAAGAAGTTTTAAGCGAATTTGAGTCAATTTTGAAAAATTATATTTCGCTATTTTCTTATAAATATTTTACCTATTGTTTATAATAATTATAATCGTACTATGTAATTTTTTATTTTTTTTTACAAATAATACTAACGTTCGTCATTAAAACAAGCTAAATTAATTGTTACTATTGGTTCAAATTTATAAGAATTATGTCAAATTTTTTAAGTGGTAGTTAAAAAATGTATTCGTGGGTTAACGAACGGGTCAACCGATTTTAAAATGTCATAGGAAAGTTTTACGTGGAATTGCCCATATATATTTAGTTTATTTTTTTTTTTTTTTTTGGTTTTTATACGATTTACACAAAGTAGAAAATAACTGTATTTTTAAAAATGAAATAGTATGAAAAGAATTCAGGTATTTGAAAACTTTCAACGATGTCATATTATTCCTTTTTGAAAAAAGTATATCCTCTACTAATAATATAGATTTGTATAAAAAAAAGAAAAAAAATTGGCATTCTTTTATTGCGTTTTTCACGTTATTTGACCTTTTAAATATTGCGGGGGTTTTTGTTATATTCCGCGCCTACGTTTCAAACTTTTCGATAATTACAAAATTCATAGGATTTGAAATTAAATATATATCACAAATACAAAGTGAAAATATGATTTGAAATATTTCCCCTCACGAGTAATCATCATCTTTGATGATTGGTCCATCATGTTCTATGAAGCGAGTGATTCTCTCGTCCAGTGCATTATATTTGGAGGGGGGAAGAGGGATTTTGATTGACAAGTCCTTAAACGCAATAGGATTAATGTCTAAATGCAAATTTATAGCTGCGGATCTATTGTCGACAGGTTTGATGACAATCATTACCGCTTTTGGAATATATTTATCTAATTAATCACACATACCAAAGAGAGAATTTTCTTCAAGCATTCCTTGAACATTTCATTTATTTCTCAAATTCAAAAAAAGAATTAAAAAATAATATTTTTTAATTTTTTTTTTGAATTTGAGAAATAAATAAACAAAAATAATTAAAAAATAATATTTTTGAATTTTTTTTTTTGAATTTGAGAAATAAATAAAATTTTCTTTTGAAAAAATTTAACTTTAATTATTATAGGTGTGAATAAAAAATAATTAGTATTATTTTTTCATCTTAATAGCTGTAGGAAAAGCTTATAACTTTCTATATATAAAAAAGTCTAATAAGATTCATATTCTTTTCGGATTTGATATGAAATTTGAAATAAATGACTTTGCGTCAGAAACTTTGTCTTCTTCATCGAAAAGCTGCACACGTCAAATTCGAAATGTCCGCGCGTGAGATTGGAAATGATTGATTGGCTTTTTGATTCGCTTTGCGAACAAGTGGAAATATGTATATAAATCTAGAGGACACAAATTAGAGATCTCCGATTTCGTTGGAGTAACTTTTGATGAAAATTCTCGCACTGATTAACTCTTTTCAGTCACTCAGAATATTTCCCCTCGTTGACGAATATGGTGAAAACATTCAAATAAACTTCTAAAAATAAATTTATATTTTTCCCTTTTAATTTTGTCCTTTTTTCAATTTACTTTGTTTTATAAATTAAACTATTTTCTCAATTAAACTAATTTTAAATTATTTGTTTAATTTCAATTCAACGTTTTAATTTTTCTATTTTAAACATTATTTTCAAAAAAAAATTTGAGAAAAAAATAAGAAAAGTTAAACGTTTTGCAACAGTAGATTTTTTTTATGGACGAATATTTTTAAGAATTTTTCACTAAAATTTTTCATTTAAATCAATTAATTTTCGAAAAAGTTTTTCGACAATTATTTCAAAATCCATTTATTTACAAAATTCTATTTAACAAATTTCAATTATTCGTAAATTTTTCAATTAAATATATATTAAAAAATAGAAACAGCAAATATATATAAATTCAATTATAATTTAAAAAGAAAATAATTTCAAAAAAAATTTTTAAATCAATTTTCACTAGAAAATTCTACTAGAATTTCTACTAGAAATTCGATTAAAATTTTATTAAAAAGAATTGAAATTCTGCATTAAGTTTTATTATTTATGAAAATAATTGAATGCCTAAGGGGAATTTTCTTATTTTTGAACATAATTAAATTTCTAATTAAATTTTCTAAATTTTTTTGAAAATTCAATTATTTTATTACTTTTAAAAACAATTGAATTTCTGCAATAATTTATATCTTCTCCAAAATTAAATTTTTTATTAGTGTTAACGAAAATTTTTCTATAAATCAATTATTTTAAATAATTCTTCAAAAAGTTTTTAGAGAATTTTGAAATTCATTTGTTTTTAACTGAAATTTATTTTTATATCAATTTTTATTAGAAAATTCAACTAGAATTCAATTATTTAAATACAAAAAAATTATTTATTCAATATTTGATCGCTTCTCAAAATTATTATAAAGAATTTTATCAACAAGTTTTTAAATAATTGAATTCTTTTGACGAATTTGAATAAAATTTTTAATAATAATTACATTTATAAAAGATTTTAATTAAAATTTTATTAAAAATAATTGAAATTCTCCGATGAGTTTTATTATTCATGAAAATAATTGAATTCGTAAAGACAATTTTTATTATTTACGAAAATAATTGAATTAATGTAAAAAATTTTATTTTTTATAAAAATAATTGAATTCCTAAAAGGAATTTTCTTATTTTTAAACATAATTAAATTTCTAATTAAATTTTCTAAATTTTTTTGAAAATTCAATTATTTTATTACTTTTGAAAACAATGGAATTTCTGCAATAATTTATATCTTCTCCAAAATTATATTTTTCTTAGTGTTAACTAAAATTTTTCTATAAATCAATATTATTTTAAATAATTCTTCAAAAAGTTTTTTGAGAATTTTCAAATTCATTTATTTTTAACTGAAATTCATTTTTATATCAATTTTTATTAGAAAATTCTAATAGAATTCAATTATTTAAAAAAGAAATAGTTTATTGAATATTTGATCGTTTTTCAAAATTCTCATAAAGAATTTTATCAACAAGTTTTAAAATAAATTAATTCTTTTGACGAATTTTAATAAAATTTTTAATAATAATTACATTTATAGAAGAATTTGATTAAAATTTGATTAAAAATAATTGAAATTCTCCTATGAGTTTTATTATTCATGAAAATAATTGAATTCGTAAAAACAATTTTTATTATTTACGAAAATAATATTGAATTCCTGTAGAAAATTTTATTTTTTATAAAAATAATTGAATTATATTGCGAAGAAATTTATTAAAGAAATTTGTAAATAATTGAATTTTAGTGAAATTTTTATTATTTTATGAAAATAATTCAATGTTAGCGTAGAATTTTATTGAAATTTTCTTAAATAATTGAATTCTTTTGGAAAATTTTATTAAAATAATGGAAATATTAAAAATCATTCAATTGAGGAAAATTCTTGAAAGTAATTGAAATTTTGCAAAGAATTTTATTAAAATTTTTTTTAAATAATTGAATTCTTTTGGAAAATTTTATTAAAATAATAGAAATATTAAAAATCATTAAATTGAGGAAAATTTTTGAAAATAATTGAAATTTTGCGAAGAATTTTATTAAAAATTTTTTAAATAATTGAATTTCGGAGAAGAATTTTATTATTTTTAAAGATAATTGAAGTTTTGAAGATAATTTTTAAACAATTTTGAACATAATTGAATTTCTTCAAAAAATTTTATTACTTTTGAAAATAATTGAATTTCTGCAATCATTTGTAATTTCTCTAAGATTCTCAAAATTATATCGTACAATTTAAAAACTTTTCGTCCTTTTTTAATGAAATTACGAACTTTACGGACTTTTTTTCGAAAAAAAACTTACTTTTACGGACTTGAAGCAAATTTACGAACCTTTACTGTATTTACGAACCTAGTTCGAGCCCTGTAGTAAACCATGCACTAATATAATGTTAAAAAAATTTTTCACGAAATTTATATCCTTTCTAATTAAAAATCACCAAAATTTAGAATTTAGAGAATCGTTTTAGTGAAATTCTATAGAACTTTTTCAGCTGGGATACATATTATATTCTTGACTTTTTTTTTAACAATTTGGAAATATATTTTTGGAATTTGGAAATACAATACAGTAGAGACTCCTTTATCCGGACCCCTATTATCCGGATATTCGATTATCCGGACAAATTTAAAATTAAAAATTTTTTTTTAATATAAAGTTTATATAAGGTCCTCAAGCCGTTAACTTCTATTTTAAATTTCTTTACACGAAATGTTGCGTTTTAAAGTGTTTTTAATTATTTTAAGAAAATGTTTATGTAAATATTTTGAAATATTTCTAACTAAATATTTATTAATGTTGACTTTAAAAGTTTTAGTTTGTTTCAGTCTTATTTTAATACATATGCAAATAAATACATAAAATTATGAATCAAAAATTTGTTTAATTCGTACTTTACTCGATTATCCGGATTTTCGATTATCCGGACAAGTGCCTGCATCCATTAGTCCGGATAATGGAGTCTCTACTGTAATTATATTAATTGAAAAATGATGTATGTATATTTTTAGGTGAACTTTGGCGATGTCTTCATTCCATCGAATCTTGAATTACCAAAACCTCGAGTACTACCAGAATTTTCGAGATTAGCACACGGCTTGCGAAGTGGAAACATCAGTATTCTGGACAGCAAAACATTCTACATTCCAAACCTCCATTATGACGGCGCCGGTCCAGATGCATATTTCTGGGTTGGAAATGGCTCAGAACCTAATATACATGGCACTAAAGTACCCAATGAAATGGGCAGGTGAGCATTTTTTCCCACAATTTTTATATACTTTATTTTTATTCAAAACCAAATTAAATAAATGCCAAGAATAAATTAATTTATAAATACATCAATTTACTCAAAACATTAATCTAACATGAAGAAAATGAATATTCTAATAATTTTAGAATTTTTTTTTATTTTTCTTCACAACTGTTTCTCGATTTATTTCTATAATTACTATTTTATTAAATAAATTATTATTATTATTATTATTATTATTATTATTATTATTATTATTATTAATTATTTATTATTATTATTATTATTATTATTATTATTATTATTATTATTATTATTATTATTATTATTGCTTTTTTGTTTCTTAACTTTTTAAATAATTTTTCTTTTCAAACACTTTCAATTTTAAAATTAATGTATTAAAAATCATTGAATTCTTGTAAAGAATTTTGTCCAAAAATTTAAGAATAATTGAATTCCGTCGAAGAATGTTATTATTTAGGAAAATAATTTGAATTCTTGCAAAGGATTTTGTCAAAACATTTGAGAATAATTGAATTCCTTCAAAGAATTTTATTATTTAGGAAAATAATAAATTGAATTCTCGCGAAGAATTTTGTTAAAATTTTTGAAAAATTTAAATTCTTTTTGAAGAATTTCTAAGAATTTTTTTTTAAATAATAGAGTTTCTTTAATAATTTTAATTATAATTTTTTTAAATAATTCAATTTTATGAACAATTTCTTTCAAGTTTTTAAAATAATCGTGTTTGTTAATTATTGCAATTGAACATTTAATTATTAAATTTTATTAAAATTTTAGAAAAAAATTGAATTCTTTTAAAAAATTTTATAACAAAATAAGAAAAAAATTAAATTTTTCGTGAATTTTTTTTTTAAATAATTGAATTTCTTCAATGAATTTTACTATTTATAAATATAATTGAATTGTTTCGAAGGATTTATTAAAATTTTTTAATATAATTGAATTTTTTTGAAAAATATTATTATAAATGAAAAAAATTGAATTCTTTCATGAAATTTTATTAAAAATAATTATAGGAAGTGAAAAACAAAAATAAAATAATTAAATTTTTGCAAAAAAATGTAACTATTTATAAATATAATTGAATTTTTTCGAAGAATTTATTAAAATTTTAGAAAATAATTGTTTTCGTTCGTGAAATTTTTTTTAAATTGTGTTTAAAAATAATTTAATTTTTGAAAAAAATTCTACTATTTATAAAAATAATTGAATTCTTATGAAAGAATGTTATTATTTATGAAAATAATTGAATTTTCGCTAAGAATTTTATTAAAATTTTTGAAATTAATGAACAGGAATAATTAATTAGTAAAATGAATTTTAATAAAGTTTGAATCTGAAATTATTTAAAAATTCATATTTGAAAATAAAAAATTTTGTATTTTGCATAATAATAGTAGTGAAAATACAGTAAAATTCGTCTTTAAAAATTATCTATAAATATAATTGTATTTTTTTTAAATACATTATTTTATGAATTTACAAAAATTATAGAAATTGATTTATAAAAATTCAGTTAAAATTTTGGAAAATAATTGAATATTGAAAACGTTATAAGAGAAATTTTATAATAGGAATTAATAAGATTTTTAAATTAAATTATTCTTTGAAAATTTAAGAAAAGCAAAAGTATAAAAATATTTAAATTTTTATTTTAAATGAATTATTAATTACATTTTTTAAAGTTTTGTACCTATAATTTTATTCAAAAAATTTTAAAAAAATAATTGAATTTTAGAATATAATTACAATTGCAATTTTTACAAAAAATTAAATTTCAAAAGGTGTTTCTTTGAAATTATTTAAAATTTTAATTTCTGTGGGAAAATAAATAAGAATGAGTTTTTAAATTTTTGTTTAACAATTATTGAAGTTTTGAATATAATTTAATTTAAAAATTTCGAAAAAATTTGTTTTTTGAAAAAATGTTAGTATAATTAAAAATTTTTTAAATAATTTGTATTTCCGAAAATAATTTTAAAAAATAATTTTTTTGAGTTTTGTAAATATTTCAAATAAAATTGTATTTTATATGAATGTACTTCAATAATTGTAAAGTAAATTTGAATAATTTTCTAATATTTTCTATTGTATATCAGTTTGTGAGTGAAAAAATAAATGTATTTTATTTTTCAGTCTCGATCCACTGAGAGGATATCAGGGCGAGGATATTGAGGTGGTTTTGCCGAAGAATCTAACTGTCTATAACATCGAGTGGCTGTCCGTCTGGTGTGTTCAATATAAGCACAATTTCGGACACGTCCTGATCCCAAAAGACCTCGACGTCCCTCCAGCACTTGGACAAACAAAGATTACGGTAAACCGAGATCATTTTTCTTCTGATCGATGGGAGCTGAAAGCTTTCGCAAGCCACTACAATAAACCATTCGCTAAAATGCTTCCGAGAAAAGGAAAAAAAAGTCAAAGCAGCTCTCATGATTTTTCATATTACAATACATCTCCATTTTTCTCTTCATTTCACAATTTACAGAGGTTTTGGATTTAACTCGTATTAATTAATATTAATTTAAAAAAAAGTGTGAAAAATTAATTATCACTTTGCGTTAAGAATTTTGTGATTAACAACTTCTTCAATAATTTTAAATTATAGTGCGATAATTGTGTAAGATTATAAATTTAATGTGGTTCGTAAAATAGAATTTAAATAGAATTTAGAAATCAAGTAGAACTTAAAATTTAACATTAAAGTATTAAAATTATCAGTTTAATAAATATTTTTATATTTAGTAACAAAAAGAGACATTTTAATAAATTTTTAATTAAATTTAATTATTAATAAATTATCTATAATTAGTAATCGTTGAATCAAGAAATTACCAAAGAAAAAAATTGATTTTTATAATTTTTGAAGCATTTTCATGAAAAAAAAACTTTATTTTTATGCTGTAAATGTTAAAACATACAACTGTTATTCGATTTTTTTATTTGAAAATTTATTTTTTTATTTTTCTAACTAATTTCATATCATAAGTTTTATTGTATATTAAAAATAAAAAATATAATAAAATTATCATCTGAAGTTGGAAAAATAAACAAATAAATTTTCAAATAAAAAATTGAATAATAATGGCTTTTTTTAACATTTTCAACCAAAAAAATAAAGTTTTTTTCAAAGATATGCTTCAAAAATGATAAAAATCAATTTCTTCATTTGGCAAATTTTTTGGATTTAAAAAAATATTTTCTACCAAATTACGCAAAGATTTCAAAATCTAGGTATCAATTTTTAAACAAAATAAACATTCAAAAATGGTTAAAATATTCTCCATCCCCTTTTAATTTATGGCCATAGAATTCCTCTCAAAAAATCACCTTAAAAATAATTTTATGGAATATTTAAATAATTTTCTTGATATAGTTAAAAAATATCGGTGTACCATTCCCTTAATAATTTTTCTATTTAAATGTTCTTAACTTTAAAATGATTGTAGGTATTGAAAATAATTTGAATTCTTGCTAAGAATTTTATCAAAAAATTTGAATTTTTTGAATTGAATTAAAATGAAAAAAATTGAATTAAAATGAAAAATATTGAATTTTTGCGAAGAATTTTATTAATATTTTTGAAGATCCTAATTAACATCTTTTGAAGAATTTCTTTGAATTTTTTTAAAATAATGAATTTTTTTCAAATTTCTAAAATAATTGTGTTTGTTAATAATTAAAATTAAACATTTGATTATTGAATTTTATTAAATTTTTTTTCAAATTTCTAAAATAATTGTGTTTGTTAATAATTGAAACTAAACATTTGATTACTGAATTTTATTAAAATTTTAAGAAAATAATTGAATTCTCAGAATTTTATTACAATTTTTTTAAATAATTCAATTGATTCAAGGAATTTTACAAAAAAATAGGGAAAATATTTGAATTCTTTGGAAGAATAGATACTATTAAAGGTCTTGACAATAACAATTGAATTTTTTCAAAAATTCAAAAAAAAAAAAAAATTTTTATAATTGATTTCGTTAATAAGTGTAATTAATAATTTTACTATTAAATTTTATTAGAATTATTGATAGAAAATTAGATTCTTTTGAATGAGTTTAGTAAAGTTTTTTTTAAATAATTAAATTATCTATTTAAAAAAATGTCTTTCATTTTTATAAAAATAATGTAGTTTTTAATCATTTTAATTCAAAGTTTTGAAAATAATTGAATTAAACAAAGAATTTTTTTCAACATTTTTAAAATAATCGTGTCTGCTATTAATAATTATAATTAAAAATTTGACTATTGACTTTTATTAATATTGCACTTTTTCTATTTTTTTTAAATTGTATAGAAAATAATTGAATTTCTGAAAAGAATAATTAAATATTTATAAAAATAATTTAATTGCTTCGAAGAATTTATTAAAATTTTATAGAATAATTGAATTCTTTCAAAAAATTTTTAAAAATAATTGAATCTTTTCGTGAAATTTTATTAAAATTGTATTGGAAATAATTGGATTCCTGCAAAGAATTTTTCTATTTGTAAAAATAATTGAATTCTTGCTAAGAATTTTATCAAAAAATTTGAAAATATGTAATTGAATTCTTGCTAAGAATTTTATCAAAAAATTTGAAAATAATTGAATTCTTAAAAAGAATTTATAATTTATGAAAAAAATTTAATTTTTGAATTAAATTGAATTAAAATGAAAAAAATTGAATTTTTTTAATTGAATTGAAATAAAAATGAAAAAAATTGAATTCTTTCGAAAAATTTTTTAAAATAATTGAATCTTTTCGTAAAATTTTATTAAAATTGTATTGGAAATAATTGGATTCCTGCAATGAATTTTTCTATTTGTAAAAATAATTGAATTCTTGCTAAGAATTTTATTAAAAATTTTGAATAATAAATAAATAAATTGAAGTTCATGTTTGAAAATAAAAAAAAATTAAATTTGCATTATAATAATAAAGTGAACATCATGTTTTGCGCGTAACATTCTCTGGTTGTTAATAATTATTAAATACCTATTATTATTATTAATTGAAAATTAACAGTGTTTTTAAAACAACTTATTTTTATAATTATTTCATGTTCGTTTGTTTTGCAGCCACCATGGTGGTATAATCCTGTGAGTATTTTAGAATTATTTTTCAGAATAAAATAAGAGTTAGGCATGATAATTATTCACCACAAGCAACTCAACTTTTTTATGTGGACAAAATAATAATTATTTTTAGTGAAATTTTATTTCCTTCCTTTTGGTCAGTATTTCTTTTGTACGAAACAAATTACTCAAATGTTCGTTTACTTAACTACTACGTATGTAAATGATTATTTTTTTTTAATTTTATCAACTGAATATATTTATTTCTATTACTTAGATAATTTTAATCTAATAATTCTTATTTGAAACAATTAAATATTATCTTCCTCAAATGCAGAAATTATTGATTCGAATAAAATTCGTTGGATTTAAATAAAATTATCTTCGGTTCAAGTCAATACTTTGATATTTAGTTATTTTTTCAAATTTCATATTATTAGTTTAAGTTTTTTGTTAAAGGCATTGGTCTACTATTTATTTAAAAATAGTAGCAATAAATGAAATATTTTATTTATATTTAAATTTGATAGGAATTACATGAGTTTCTTGAATTACTCCTGAGTTTCTTGAATTTATTTTCAACAGGTTTTCATTCACTCTTTCTTGCTTCATTTTCTGTATTCTAATTAATTTTTCTTCGCTGTCTTCTGTTGGCTTAAAAAGTGCATGTTTTTAAAACATCAATGCTGCTCCCGATTGTCCTGCCTACATCTTTACCTATACTTTTCATTTTTTATTCTTTAATAAGCAACGGTAAGTCGCTTATCATAATCTTCTTACATCAATTTCTTAGTTTCGTATTTATGCTCTTCACTTTTCAGAATAATGA
The DNA here is from genome assembly GCA_032872505.1 of Leptopilina syphax. NCBI lineage: Eukaryota > Metazoa > Arthropoda > Insecta > Hymenoptera > Figitidae > Leptopilina > Leptopilina syphax. The sequence continues at coordinate 43,941,253 of CM065470.1, read as the reverse complement.
GCAGAACCATTTCTTTTTTTTCAATTATCAACATTTTTTTTTTTTTTTGTAAAAATCTCAATTTTATTGTTGTTTTTAATTTCGTTATTTTTATTTTATTGTACGATTTTTTAAATTGATTTTATTAATGATATTAATGTATTGATATTAATGTTAATAATAATAAGAGAAATATTTCACAGACGAGCAGTACACCGCAGCCATTTGTTCCGACGCCAACGACCCACGATTTCAGCAATTGCAAGGAAATGTTGGACGGTCGTGTTCAAGTTCAATGGGAAGTCATTGGAGACGATGTGAAAATCAGAGTATCGGGAAAAATCAAAGACGATCAGTATGTTGCTTTTGGCCTCTCCGGACAAGAAAATGAATCGAAAATGATTGGCGGCGATGTTGTCGTTGTTGCCTACGATTCGAGAACACAAAAATACATTGCTGTTGACTATTACATGTCACATTTATCTCAATGCGATGGAGAAAAAGGTGTTTGTCCTGACGAAAGAGTGGGAGGCAAAAACGATGCCATTTTACTTGGAGGAACACGAAAAAATGGAGTGACTTCAGGTATTTTTTCAAATTTTTAACAATCCGACACTGATTTTGCCTCTTGAATAATTCTGGTCACTTACTCACTTTCGATAGATTTTGTCGATCTTTGATTTAGAATAAATAAAAAATAAGAGATGCACTGGTTATTTTAAGAGAAATGTTAGAAATATTTATTTTAAAACTTATTAATTATATTTCATTAAAAAAGATTCAATGATCCAAAGGTCAGGAAAATCAAGGAAAAGTCAGAAAATTTTATCGAAAGTACAGAAAAAATATTATATTTCAAAAATGTTGATTAATGAAAATTCTAAATCTTGTTGCCCAACGTAACAGAATTAAAAAAAAGAAAATATTCAATTAAATTTTTAATTCTTACTATTTTTAACAATAATATATGAATTACTAGAAAAACTAGCTATTTAATTTGTTATAATTATGTAAATTACCAAATTTTTTATTTTCAAAAATCATCTTCAATTTTTGAATAAATTCTTCTCTGCAATAACATTATAAGTACAACAAAACATATTCTCTAAATTTGAATTAGTAAAAATTTGAACTATTTAGAACAAAAGTGATACGAAATTTCTAAAAATTAATTTTTAAATATTAAATAAAGTAAATAAAAAAATAAATAAAATTTTGTTTTTTCTAGCAAATAAAATTTTAAAAACCCGTATTTTGCAATAATATCAATTCGTTTTTCTACATTAATTTATAAGTAAAGCTATTTTTATATTTTAGAATGTTAACTTAATATTATTAATATTTTTAAAAAAGATTGAATTTCAAAAAGTTTCAGAAAAGTTGAATTTTAAAGAATTTTAATTAAAAATTCTGAATAAGTTAGTTTTTTTAAACATTTTTAGTTACACTTTTTGAAATTAGTTATATTTTTAAACATATATTTAATGGAAAAATTTTCAAATTATTCGAAATTCCATAAAATTGTCTTGTAAACAAGTGGATTTTAAAAATATTTTAGTTGTAGGTGAACTTTTTTCGAAATAATTTAATTTTTAAGGAACTATCTTCAAAAATATTAAAAATAATTGAATTAAAGAAGAATTTTAGTTCAAATTTATAGAAAATAATTAAATTGAAATCTTGAAAATAATTTTTGATAGCTTTTTTTATGACCGAGAAATGACCAGGAATTTTCTGTTATTAAAAAGGCGGTCACCCTGAGTACGTAAACTCCGGTTCTGCGAAAATTACTGAATTCTTAATAGATAAAAAAAGATAAAAAATAATAGTGATTTAAAGTAAGCAAATTTTTTTTAAATTCTGTAAATTAATGAATCATTGAATTCTTGAAAAGTATTTATCAAAAAATTTGAAAATAATTGCATTCATTTCAAGATTTTATCAAAATTTTTTTCAATAATTGAATTCTTACGAGAAAATGTAATTAAAATTATTGTATTGAAAATAATTTAATTCTTGGCAAGATTTTTATTAAAATTCTTTAAAATAATTGAATTGTTTTGAAGAATTTATTTAAATTCTCTTAGAAATAATGGAGTTTTTTTAAATAATTTTTAATGAAAATTTTGAAAGTAATTGAATTTTATGAAGATTTTTTTTTAAGTTTTTAAAATAATCGTGTTTATTATTAATTGTAATTAATAATTTTCCAATTAAATTATATTAAAATTATTTATGGAAAATGAAATTTTTTTAAACAATTTTATTAGAGTTTTTTTTTTTTTTTGAAGGAATTTTATTAAAAATTCTGAAAATAATGATTTTTTTAAAAGAATTTCATCAAAATTGTAAAAAATAATTGAATTTATTTTAAAATTCTTGAAAATAATTGAATTTAATTAATATTTTTAAAAATAATTTTATTCTTTCGAGAAATTTCATTAAAACTGTATAGAAAATAATTTAATTGCTCTAAAAAATATTATTAGGTATTAATGAGAATAATGAACTTTTTGCGAAAAATTTGATTAAAATTTTTGAATAATAAATACCTAACAAATAAGAATATTTAATATTATGTGAATTTTTCAAATTTTGAATCTGTAATCATTCAAAAAAGTTTCAAATTAAAGTTTTAGAAAAGTTGAATTTTAAAGAATTTTAATTAAAAATTCTGAATAAGTTAGTTTTTTGAAACATTTTTATTCACATTTTTTTAAATTAGTTATATTATTAAAAAATATATATATTTAATGGAAAAATTTTCAAATTATTCGAAATTCCATGAAATTTTCTTGTAAACAAGTGGATTTTACAAACATTTTAGTTTTAGGACAACTTTTTTTGAAATATGTAATTGAATTTTTAAGGAAATTTCTCAATAAAAATTAGAAATAGTTGACTAAGAGAAGAATTTTAGTTAAAATTTCTAAAAAATAATCAAGGGTCAGAAAAAAATTCATTTTTATCGAAAAGTGATAGCAGATCAGTGATTGTTGATTTATAAATAGTATAGTTGATTAATTATATTAATTTATTTTTTTCAGTGACATACATGCGGCCATTGAGAACAAATGAGCCGGTGAAAGATAAAATGATTCCAGAATTTGAGACCAGTGTGATCGCCGCCATAGGACGACTAAATTCAAGAGGTGAAGCAAATGCTCATGCACCAACTGATCAAACATCCGAGGATATCAAAATTGATTTCACATCCAGGAATATTCACGAGTGTAAAACTTCCCTGTATAACTTGCCAGATTCGACAACTTTGAAACCTTGGAAGATTCCAGAAATTATTGACACTGATACTTTCACAGCGAGAATAGGACCTGCTGGCAATAAAAGGGGATATTTTGCGATTACAGGTAAATAAATTTTATTTTTTATTTATTTCACGTTTTAGCAGGTGAAATTACTAATAAATCTGATAACTATCAAATTTCTAATCAAGTGAATTACCTGAATTCCAATAATCAACGTGTGCTTCATTTACGTAGAAATGTTTAAATTTATTACTTTTTATCAACTACAAGTTTCGGATAGTTGAACTTTTTTGACTTTTCTTCCATATATTCCAACCGAATGCTACTATTTTAGTACAAAATGTAACTTATTTAGAAAGTAAAAAAATTCTCTTTTAAGAAAATTTCTCACAATTGGCAATTTAGATTTTTAGAATGAATTTTGGGTACTAAACCATTATGTATTTATTTCATTTTAATAACTAAAAACGGCTTTGATTCGAAACCCTTTTGTTCTACATTGACAACGTTTTTTACTCTGCTAAAAAGTTGAATTATTATTCATTAAACAAAAATTTAACAAATTTAGTTAATATAATTCAAAATTTATTTTTTAATTAGACTTGTTTTAACATTTATTTAAAGTTTGATAATAACAGAGTTGCCGCAGGTCAGAAAATTCATAAAAGTTAGACAATATTTTCCAAAATATAGAAACAAAAACAACAAATTTCTAGAAATATTACAAAATAAATTCTGATTTTTATTTTCCTTTAAAAATACTGAAAATTTTAAATTTCCCTTGAATTTTATAGTTTACGTTAAAAACTTAACAAAAACACAAAAAGTAACAGTTTGCAATTTTTATTAAAAATATGGAATTTTTACATATAAAATAATTGCATTACCGAATAACATTCTGAAAATTATTAAAATTAATAATTAATTTAGAGAAGAATTTTAGTTAAATATTCTAGAAAATAATTCAATATCGGAAGAGTTATAGTAGAAATTTTTAGAAATATACATAATTAAATTTGAAAACATTTCAAATTAAAATTTTTGAAAATTTAAATTATGATAAACTTTAATTAAAAATTCTTTAGAACTTAGCCAATTTTTTAAATTTTTGTGAAATTAATTGAACTTTTAATATTATTTAAATAAAAAAATTTCGTATAATCAAAATTAGAATGTAGAGTTCAAATCGAGCACTGTATTTGGTTTTTGAAAATTTTAACTTTTCGGATTTAAAAAAGTTATTTGATTTTTGTACCCGGAATTTTGAGTTTAAAAAAAAAAGAATTTTTGCAGAAAAGAGCACAAATCCGGTACAATATTTGTTTTTTGATCTAGTTTTTACTTTATAAACATAATAAAAATACAAGAAAAAAATATAAATAAAATTAATAAAAAAAGAGTAAAAATACTTTTCATTAAAAAAGTCTTTTTTTCAAAATTGAATCCCATTGTAAACAAAATATTATAAAATCGTAAGAAGTAAAGTAAAATATAATATTTACTAAGAGGCATTAGAGAACATGCATAAAATTTTTTTATTTCAAGAAAAGTACGAAAGTTATGATTTTTTTTTAAACTTAACGACTTTAAAAGCAGAATAACTGAAGATAAATTTAAAGAGATTTTGCAATGAAAAAATATCTGACCGAGACAACCGCAAAAAAATTTTTAAATCGTCTTTTGCTTACACATAGTTATTCATTGTGTTTACAAAAATTTTAAAAACAAACGTAAGCAAAACTATAATTAATTTTTCACTATAAATATAACAATACAACTATTCTATAAAATACCTAGTTTTACAAAAGTATAAAAAAGATTTTTCATTCTTTAAGGAAAAGACGACTCCAACAATATCGATGGTATGGGACAATTTTACTTCAAATTGCATGTTATTTATGTATTTATAGTTTTATTTTTTATATTTAGATATTTACTAGATTTCTAAAGTTTGCAAAATTAAAAATTTATTTTTTAACGTTAATTTTTATCAGAAAAAGATTTTTTTTAAAGTATCTAGATATTAACCATTTAAAAAAAGAATTATATACAGAAAATGTGAAATATTTCGTTTTTGTTACAACTGTTTTTAAATTTTTTTGTATAAGAAATCCTAAATATGGTTGTTTTAAGAAAAATTCATTTTGTTTATTGAAAAAAATTACCCCTGTTTTTTTAATAAATAATATTAAACCGTGACCCAAAGCCTTGAAATTTATCACGTATTTTAAATGCATGAAGAAAAATATAAAGTAACTTTTACTACTTTTATAGTAAAACATTTCTAGTAACTTTTACTACTTTCGGAGTAAATTTTGCTACGTTCGAAGTAAATTTTACTAATTTTTTACAAATATATTCTTTGAACGTAGTAAAATTTACTCCGAAAGTAGAAAAAGTTACCAGAAATGTTTTACTATGGAAGTAGTAAAAGTTACTTTATATTTTTCTTCATGTGGAAAAAAAAACATTTTTCGGAAAATTGATATAAAATCTAGAAAAATCTAAAATTCTCAAGTGTTAATTATTTATTTTATTTGTTTATGCCAGGCGCTTTGCGTTTGTCTCTCTCGCTAATTTTTTTGCTATTCTGAGAATTTTTCAAAAACCTGTAAAATATATTTAAAAAATTTTAAATCTTGGAACATTTTTAAAGAAAAACATAGTAGTCCGAATGGAAAATATTGGTTTTTTTAAATTTTATATAAAATTTATGAAAAATGGTTTTTTTCGATTTAAAAAAATGGGAAATTTGAAGAGCTTTGAGACACAGTTTAATATTGTTTAAAAAAAAGACAGAGATAATTTTTTTTCTAGATAAACTACAATCCGAGAGGGTGAGGCCGAAGGAATTTCGATTTTCCTTTTTTTGGATCACCCCCTATTGTTAATATAATGTTATTAATTTGAAGACCAGTTGATTTATAATATTTGAATCCTAATTGTTAGCACTGTTTTTTAAAATTATTTTACAATGAAAGAACTGAATACAGAGTCTTATTATTTTATTTGTCTTTTATTACAAAATAATTAAAAAAATGTTTAAGTATAAAAATTATATTTTCTTCCTAAACATTTTTTTAGTTAGTTTTTAAAAATAAGTTCTACAGTTGATTTTCATTTAGATATAATTTTTCAGTTTAAAAATCAGTTTTGCATTGGAATGCACGCAATTGCATACATTTGCTTTTGCAGTTAATTTTTTTTTTGTTTCTTCTGTATTATTATTTTCAGTGTCGTATGTACATAAAAAATTGTAGTTGATTAGCAAAGATATTCATTAGTAATTTATTTCTTCCATTACAAGTTGTAAAATAGTTAATTTTAATTTTCAGGAATACCTCCGTGGGGAATTGCTTGGTATATAAACGATCGTCTCATACCTGAAATTACTGTGGAAAGAGGTCGCACATACACTTTCATTGTTGAAGGTGGAAATGATCCATCCAACCCTGCAAAGTAAGTCTTGATAAATTTGTCTCATTAAACATCTTCGTAATGAATATAAAACGGGGCACTTATTAGTCCTGCAATATTTTTCGGTAAGAGCTTCGGTATTATATGAACAAGATAATATTCATAATTTATTTTAAAATATGAGCATTTTTTTTTTTTGCTGAATTTTAAATGCTGATCAATATTTCCAGCTTTATGAATTGTTTTGCAATTATAAAAATGCAAAATTGAATTTATGTTTAAATAATAAATAAACATTCTATTTATTATTTAAACATAAATTCAATTCTTTGTCTTTTTATATTTTTTAAAGAATTATTTATTTCTGATTTCTCGAATTTTGTAGATATCATCCATTTTACATAACAACGAGTCCAGAAGGTGGTTACGAGCAAAAAAGTGAGGGTCAACGAAAACAACAAAGAATTATTGCGGGTGTTGCTCACAATAAAGAAGGTGAAGAAATTCCGACGGCCCAAGGACGCTACTGCGAGTGGGTTCACAAAACCATAGATAGAAGCGTAGAATTTAATAATTTTGAGGACTTTTTCAAAACATTGAAACTCGATTGTCAACCTGGTCAACCGGCAAAATTGGAGTGGACAGTAGCACAAGATACGCCAAATTTGGTTTATTATCAAGTGAGTCAAAAATTCCATAATTCATTTAATTTCGTAAATGGAAGTTATTATTTTTATATCTTACAAATTATTTTAATTTTCATCTTATGACTTTTTTTTACTTGGGCGATTCTCAACGAAGTGGTAACTTTTAACTATGGTATATTTTTTTAGATTTGGTCGAATTTTGACTTTCGCTAATATTATGAAATCTTTACGTTAAAATTACTAAAAATTATCAAAAATTCAAAAAACCGAATTTCTTAAAATTCAACATTTTTTCTTCTCTTTTATGGCATTTAGCTTCATTATTTTTGGGCTTTTCAAAAACACTTTACTTATTTAATAGTCTCCACCCTTTGGTAAAAAATCTAAAATTATCGAAAATTATCAAAAATTCGAAAAACCGAATTTCTTTAATATTTAACATAGAAAGAAACGATAATAAAAATCTTCTAAGTTTTGTTAGATTAAAAAAATTCTTTACTTACAAAAATTTAAATTTTTGTATAAATTTTTAGAAATTTCCCTGGCTTTCAATGAAATTTTCTGACATTCCCTGACTTTTCCATGACTTTTCCCTGACCAAAAAAATTCCCTGACTTCCCTAACTTTCCTAACTTTCCTGACTGTTAGACACCCTGTTAATGTAAAATACGGTTTTTTAAAAATTTATTTTCTAAGAAAAACAGTACTTAATTATTGCTTACAGTTTTATTAACATTTTTGAAAATAATTTAATTGTTTTGAAGAATTTTATGAAAATTTTGTGAAAATAATTAAATTCTTTTGAGGAGAATTCTTTTTAATTATATTAAAATTGTATATTAAAAATAATTAAATTCTTATGTACCTATAATTGAATTCTTTTGAAAAATTTGATTAAAATTATTTTTAAAATAATGAAATTCCTGAGTGAGGAATTTTATTACATATGTATGAACATAATTAAACTCTTGCAAATTTTTTCAACGAATTTAATTAAAACTGTATTGAAATTTGAAAATAATTTAATCTCGGGCGAAGAATTTTATTATATTTATTGAAAATAATTGAATTGTTTTAAGGAATTTTATTAATTAATTTTATCAAAATTAAAAGCTCAACATTTATAAAATTCAATTATTTTTTTAATTTTTAAATAAAATTATTTGCAAAATTATTTAATTAAAATAAGTTCAATTTTAAATCCAGTAAAGTTTAAATAGGTAGATTTTTATTCCAAGCTCTCATTCCATTATTTTTATTAAATTTCCATTTTTTTTCTCAGTGTTTCACGCACAATAACCTGGGTTGGAAAATTCACGTTGTAAACCCTGGAGAACGAGCACGAAGAGAAGAGGAGCAAGAAGGCCTAACGAGCGCCGGTTCAGCCATCACAACAATTACAATATTCTTCCTCACACCTTTGTACACTCTTTATTTTCTAAGATGAATCTCCATAATTATTTTATTGGCTACGCTTCGCATTCAATTCCAGAAAAAAGAAGTGCGAACACGAGAAAATGCCATTTGTATGAATTCAACGACTGGCGTTGGAATGAAGAAAACGTTTAAAATTAAGATCAGGACATTCGTGATAGACGTGTGTTGCAACTTAAAAAAAGATTTAAAATAAGAAACTCACGATGCAAGGTTGTATGAAAGTACTTTAGCGCCTAAGATCTGCCTGTATCGTTAAAATCAAAAAGTGAAAAACAGAAAGAATTGTGGGAAGATATTTTTAAGAGCTACCAGATTCAATATTTCATATTATATATATACATATTATATACATACAGTAATACATAATTATATATATTATTATATATATGATATACAAAGAAACGACGTACACATAAAATGCGCTCAATCGGGCCGGATAATAAATGAAAATTTAGGGAATTAATAAATATTCAAAATGAAATTCAAGACAATACTTAAATAAAGAGAAATTCAATGAATTTCAGACAATAAACTGGCAGCACAATAATAATTAATGAGAGTACAAAAACCGTTGAAAGTAATAATAAAAAAAAATATTGCGGTTTTCTGTTCTCTCGTGAGTGATCAATTTTTGATCCACACTCTTAAAAGAATAGTAAATCTTACGATACGTTCTTTTATTTTTGATAAAAAAGAAAATACAACAAAAATACTTAGCGAATTAAGAAAACTTCGACAATATGAAAATCAAAATAGATACAATCTCAAAAAGAGAAAATCCAAATAAGTGTTTTATCAGAAAAGTTTATATGTAAAAATAAATTTTAATTCTTGAAAATAGAAAAAAAAAATTTTAATTCTTGCAAATAAAAAAATTAAATTTTAACATTCGAATGTCAAAATTAAAAAAGGTTTATATTAAAAATTGTTTTTCCATTCAGCACTTTTTAAACTTGCACTTATTGAACGAAAGAAACTATTAAAAATTGAAAGTTTTATAAATTAGAAATGAAAAAGAAAAATATATTCTCTATAATTGATCAATTGATATATAAATGTATATTTTAGATTGGAATAAACTTTTAGAGTGTGGAGAGAATATATATATATGTGTACGATTGTAAATTTTGCACAAAGTTATAAAATAAAAAAATGAAAATAATGATAATTTAAAATTTAAGTAAATAGCTAAGGGAATATTTATAATAAATGCTGTTTGACAATAATTCAGTACTATAGTTGAAGCAAACGACGATTAATGAGAAATCTAATTTCTTAACAAAAGTCACAGCTAAAAAACTAATAATTATAAAAGAATAAATATGTGCTGTAACGTATAGATGTATGCAAATACAAGGAAAAAAAAGTAAGCGTGAACCTTCCTAAAACGGAGTGAAAGTATAATTGTGCCTTGGGTGCAGATATATACATATACATATAAATAAATATATAGTATAAATAAAATATTGTTTAAAGAAAAAAAGAGCAAGAATTAAAATCAGGAACAACTCGGACAGGAGATACCCTGTAGTACTTAGGAACAAATTCCTTGTGCACGTCTCTCTGAGAACATAGAGAAAAAAATAATGGCATATTTTTTTAATAGCAAATATGACTGAATAATAAATCTTATAGATGTGATACGGGTGTAGAGTCAATGTCGATTTTAGTAAACCAACAATCTCGTAACTTGTCATTGATTTTTTTGCAAAAAAGATTTTTTTTGTTATATTAAATATTTTTGATAATCAAAGGGGCTCAAAGCAGTGAAAGTATTTTAAACTACGGATTTTACGGACCAAAAATGAAAAATTGCAAAATTATTTTCATCATTTCACTTTAATTATTACTTTCTAAAATTTTCAACTAAAATTCTTTTTTAAATTAATTATCTTCTATATTAATAATCATTGTATTCTGGTAATCTATTCGCAGTTTAAAGTTAGTTGCTGTTTGCTTTTTTGTTAACTAACTTTTTAAATGTTTCAAATGGAAATCATTGAATTTTTGTAAAGTATTTATCAAAAAATTTGAAAATAATTGAATTTTTATGAAGAATTCAATAATTGTACTAAAATTCTTTACAAAAGAATAAGTTTTTGGATTTATTATTTATTTAATTCAGAAGATATTTTTTGGACAAATAATCCAAGTGATGTAAATTTTCAATTATTATTTAATAAATCTCGACGATTTTAAAAAAAATTCTTTAGTCATTTTATGGTAAATAATAAAAATCTTCGTAAAAAATTCAATTATTTTTATTTAAATAATAAAGTTCTTATCAGGATTTCACTTATTTTCAATTCCATTTTTAAATGATAACTTTGAAAATTTCAATTATTTTTAAAAATCTTGTAAAAATTATCCGAGAAAATTGAATTATTTAAAAAAATTGAATTTTTCACAGAAGTTTAATTATTTAAAAATTTTTTAATAAAATTCAAGAATTCAATTATTTTTAAAAATAGGTAATGAAATTTTTGCTGGAATTCAATTATTTTAAATACAAGATTTAATTGAATTCTAGGGAAATTTCAATTCTTTCTAAACATTCTTTTTAAATTCTTCGAAAAAATTCCATAATATCAATAAATAGTAAAGTTTTCACAGGAATAGAATTTTTTTTTAATACAATTTTAATAAAATACTTCTTAAAAATTCAATTATTTTTTTTAAATTTTGCAAATATTCAATTCTTTGTTGAAATAATAAATTTTCACGCAGGGATTCAATTATTTAAAAAAGTTTTAATAAAATTCTATTCAAGAATTCAATTATTTTCAGAAATAATTAAATAGTCGATTTACTGAAAATCAAATTGAATTCTTGTAAAGTATTTATAAAAAAATTTAAAAATAATTGAATTCATTTCAAGAAGTTTATCAACATTTTTTTCAATAATTGAATTCTTCAATTCTCTTAGAAATAATGGAGTTTTTTAAAAATAATTTTTAATGAAAATTTTGAAAGTAATTGAATTTTATGAAGATTTTCTTTTAAGTTTTTAAAATAATCGTGAATTTAGTAAAAATAATGTAATTTTTTACAGTAATTTTAATTGAAAATTTTGAAAATAATAGAAATTTACGAACAATTTTATTAAACTTTTGAGAACAATTGAATTGTTTAGAAAAATTGTATTACAATTTTTAAAAATAATTGAACCTGTTAGAGAAATTTTATTACAATTATCTTGAATATAATTGAATTTTTTTCCAGAAATTTCATTAAAATTGTATTGAAAATAATTGAAATCCTCAGAAGAAAAAATAAAAATAATAAAAATTTTTACAAAAATAATTGAATTCTTGTCAAGAATTTTACAATTTATAAAAATAATTGAATTGTTTCGAAATATTTGTTATCACAACTGTTGAAAATAATTGAATTAAAGTTTATTCTTTCGAGAAATTTTATTAAAATTGTATTGAAAATAATTTTTGAAAAAATTTTAATTCTTGCAAAGAATTTTCTTATTTATGAAAATAGTTCAATTCTTGTGGAGGATTTTACAATTCATAAAAATAATTGAATTGTTTTAAAGGATTTTATCTTAATTTTTAAAAATAGTTGAAATTTTTAAACAGGAATTTTACTAAATATTAATTCTTCTACAGAATTGTTAGTTAAAAGTATAAAAAATTAAAATTTTCAATGATTTTAATATGAAACCTTTTCAAAATTCACGCTATAATGCTTTAAATATATTCAATTATTATAATCTGAAATTTCAAGTTAAATTCATTTTTAAATCAATTTTTATTAGAAAATTCTACGAGAATTTTTTGACCCTGTAAAAATTTTATTATTCTTGAAATTAATGAATTATTTAAAAGAAATTTATAAAAAATTTGTAAATAATTGAATTTTTGCAATCATTCGTAATTTCTCTAAAATTCTCCAAATAATATCGAACAATTTACGAACTTTTCGTTCTTTTTCTATCAAATTACGGACTTTACAGACTTTTAAAAAAAAATTACTTTTACTGACTTGAAACAAATTTACGGACCTATTTCGTGCCCTGTAATCAGAAAGAAACATCAGTAATTTATAATTGCATATTTGAAAATAATTCAATTATTATAAAATAATATAATGTCAAGGAAGAATTTTTTATTTTAAATAGTAATTTCTTTTACAAAAATTCTTCCTGGAGGAATAAAATATTTTCGAATAAAGTGAGAATTATAATTGAAAAAAATTGTTTTCGGCAAATTTTGCAAATATTTTGACAATTCACGAGACAAACGTATGAAAGTGAAACAAAGTGATATAAAGTTATGGAAAGTATAAAATATATTAGACGACGCGCACAAGGACATATGAAACCAAGAAATCAGCGAAATACATAATCAGTGTAGATTGTAGAGATTGTAGCCATGATTTTTTTTTGTAATTATTTTCCACCTGTAAATGCTTAGTTCAGAGTTCCAAGTGCTGGGGTGTCCTCTAAATTGACTTTGAAAAACTCGGAATTTCAATTTTTTCGTCAATATAAGTATTATTTTGCAACTGTTGATAAACCAAAATTAAAGAAACAAAAAAGTAAAGATGAAAGTAAATAACACCAGTGCAGTGTGTAAAATTGCTATACATATTTACGCGAAACAAGAAAAAAATATACTATATAAAACTTCTGTTCTGTCTCTCCATGAAAAAATGAAACGATTTGTAAAAAGTCAAAAAAAAGTTTAAAATTTAAGTAATGCCACGAGACTTAAATTTGTAATCACAAAAATAAGTGACAATAAGATTTAACACAACAGTTATATAATTAACTGTTTCGTCAATGTTGAAATCTAAGTGACGAAAAGGGCTGAGATGCAATTTTTATTTCTTATAATGGACATTTTTTAAAAATTATGTTCAATGAATGAGTGAACAAATAAACACTGCTAAAAAATAAAATTAATAAATAATAATAAATAAAAGTCAACATTATTAAAAGTAAAAATGTATTTGTTAAGTTATTTAGTTATTATCTAAATATAAGTGATGAATAATTCGGATTATATCACATAATTATAATATTAATTTATAATAATGATAATTAATTAATAGTAACAGTGAGAATAATTTGTTCAGTTCTCACTCTAAATATCGAAAGTTAATCCTGATTGATTCTTTTTAAACATATATTTTTTTATTATTATAATTCTTAATCTGAATAAGAAGAAATTTATTTTCTAAGTTAAAAATAAAATATATTAGCATAAGTGTTTCAAAAATTCTTTTTCTCGAGACAGCATTGTTTTACCGAAAATTTATAAATATTATCTTTGCATTTAACCTTCCATTGAACCACACATAATTAAAATTATTGTCTATGAAGCACGTATTTTGTCGAAAAATCTATTTTTAAGAACTTAATTAAGTAATTTATTGTTTCATTTACTTATATTTTTATTCACTTTCAAAAAATTCTAGTTAATATAAAGAATTATAAAATATAATATATAAAAATTTTTTTAAATAAAAATAAATTTTTTTCTTAAAATGAATTTGAGCAGAATTAACTTTTATCATATTTTTATAAGCGTCGAAAAGGGATCTAATTTTTATCAAATTTTAACTGTAAAAAAATAAACTGTCAACTTTTTAAGTTGATTAACAATAATCCATTTGTTCGAAATAATTGTATTCTTTCGAGAAATTTTACTAAAATTGATATAAAAATAATTGAATTCCTTCGAAGAATTTTATTATTAATGAAAATAATTTAATTCCTTCAAGAAATTACATTATTTATGAAAATAATTGAAATATTTTGGGAAGAATCTAATAAACATTTTAATTGTATTTAAAATTCTGAAAAATTAGTTTTTAAATTCTATGAAAAGAAATTTAACTCTTCAAGAATTTTATTAAAAAATTGACATAATTAAATTTTTATAAACAAATTATATCATTTTCTAATTTTAATAGAATATAATTTAATATTTGACAAGAAATTTCTTAAAAATTTTGAAAATAATTGAATTTTTGAGATTAATTCAATTTTAGAATTACTTTAATTATTTTTTAAATAATTGAATTTTGGAATTATAATTGAAATTTCTTAATTTTTAAAAAGGATATTTGAATATTTTTCAAGAAATTTATTAAACGTTTTGAAAATTAAGGAATTTTTAAAGGAATTTTACAGAGAAAAAGATTTTAAATAACCAGAAAGAAACAAGAAGGAAAAAATTAAAATAATTGAAAGTAAATTGAATGTTTGCAAAGACTTTATTATTATTTTAAAATAATAATTGAATTGATTCAATAGATTTATTAAAATTTAAGAAAATAATTGAATTTTGTCGTGAAAAATGCATTAAAAATTAAAATTTTGTTGAAAATATTTGAATTTTTGAAAAACATTTTATTATTTATAATAATAATTGAATTCTTCCGAAGTATGTTATTATTTATGAAAATAAGTGAATACTTGCGAAGAGTTATATCAAAATTTTTGAAAATATAAACAATAATAATTAATTATGTACTTAATAAGAGAATTTTTTAAATTTTGATTATGAAATTATTCAAAAATTTTAATTTTAAAATAAAAAAATTTGTACTTTGCATAATAATAATAATAATAAATGGAACATCACGTTTCAAACGTAATATTTGCTAGTTAATAAATAAATAAAATTGATTTAAAATGAATTTTGCATTATTTTAAAGTATTTGCAAATATTTTAATAGCGAAAATACTAAAGACAGTAAATTTTTCAAAGTGATAAAATGAAAATTAAATAGTTTTTAGAAAAACTATATTTCATAAAAGACTTTTTCCATTTAAAAAAAAAAATTTTTTTTAGTAAAGAAAATATTAAAGAAACACTTTATAGAACAGTTTTTTCCTCTTTGGAATCAAAAATAACTTAATTTCAGTTTTTTATATTTTTCTCGAAATTAAAATTATCAAAGTTAGATCTCTCTTCGACGAGCGGCGTATTTGACTTTATTAATTTATTAATAGTTGAATTAATTATTCTATTAAAGTAATCAATTATTTCATTAAAGTAGTTAATTAATTATCATCATTAACGATTAAATTAATGTACAATTAATAATTAATTGTGACTATGTATAAAATTAGAAAAGTTCAAAGCAAAACGAACAAAGAAATAAA
The DNA here is from genome assembly GCA_032872505.1 of Leptopilina syphax. Classification (NCBI taxonomy): domain Eukaryota; kingdom Metazoa; phylum Arthropoda; class Insecta; order Hymenoptera; family Figitidae; genus Leptopilina; species Leptopilina syphax. Next base: position 43,925,378 of record CM065470.1, on the reverse strand, counting down.
AATGATAAAAAATGAAAATTTATAATAAACGATTTATTAAATTGATTAAAAAATTAATTATAAATGACAATAATAACATAATTCGTCGAATTAACAGCAGTGTTTTGAGTGTGTGAGCTGCTCCGGAAGAGTAGATCTAGAAATAATAATAAAGTTTATGTGAATACATATCCATTCGATACATAAACATATTATCATCAATGGACTCAATTCCCTTGTATTTTTGCAATTATTAATAATTATTAAATGTAAAAAACCATATCTTTAGAATTAAATCGAAATAAGCTGATCGTTTTCGCGGAGCAGCCCAAAAATATTGTGTCCAAAGGAGTGAATTGTTTAAAGAGACAGTTATTTATAATAATAAAATTCCCAAGACATTTTTCTTTCGTGTATATTACAAATAAGCCGCAAAAAAATTTATTTATGTAAAATATTCATCAGAATTTAAATAATTGATTTCCTTATTCATTCAAAAGAATTGATAAAATTGAGATTAGTAAATTGTATATATTTATAATAAGATTGTTAGAATTTTATAATTTCTTTTAATAATTCAATTGCTTTAACAATTTTACGTTTACTTTTCAAAAACCCTTAAAAAATTAATGAATTTCGTCTTTGATTTTTTGGGATTATTAAAGAAAATTAAAAATACATTTTTAAAATATAATAACTAATAATTATCATATTTATTCAAAAAATATTCAGAAAATTTTTTTTTCACACTGGAATTTTGTGGATATTAGAAATATTTTCATTCTAATAACATAAATTGTATAAAATACATATAGATAATAAATAATAAGTATTAATAATAATAATGAAAAATAATAACAATAACAATAATAGTAATAATAATAATAATGATAATAATAATGATAATAATAATGATAATAATAATAATAATGATAATAATAATAATGAAAATAATAATAATAATAATAATAAAAATAAAAGTCTCGGTAAAAATGAATGAGAGATAATTGTGGCATTTAATTGTAGCTACTCTAAAGTCTTACGAATTTCGAAAATAAACCAGAACTTTGTCAATAAACATACGAAGGTCCTGCATAATAAATACGAAGTGAAAGATTCTAGAATATAAAGAGAAAAAAAAACTATCACTGTTTTTGAAAAGCACATTAAAATTTACCAAAACAGTTCTTTCTTCTATGATGACCCCTGTGACTGTTAGAATATTAGCAAAATGTTGTCTTTGATCCACGAAAAAAAATATGTTTATAAAAAAAAAATGTATCAGAATCTTGTCTCAAGAAATTATATCTTCTTCCCCCCACCCTCTGCCCTCTTAACATGATAAACGTTATTAAAAAGATTGTCAACCATTTTTTTCAAAGTTTGTGTGTTAGGCTAGGCAAATTCACAAGTAATTAAAAATTAGCCAGTTGTAAAAGCATTTTTAAAATCATCTTTCAATTCCCTCGTATCTCCTGTTTCGAGTAAAAAGAATGAGAAAAGAAGAGAGAGAAAGATGTTTTAATTGATTATATTGAATAGAAAGAATGTTTTGAGAGTGAAAACGGAGAATGCTTGCCGAATAGTTACTGGACTAACAATTACCATTAATTCCTTACAATATGAAAATCGTATACGATTTAAATACACTTATTCAGCAGTAATTTTCTCTCAATAGATGTTTACCTTATCAAGTACAAGGCAAAATATTGTAACTGTCAAAAAAAATTTAATTTCCCCCCGTCATTATAAATAATTATAAAATTTCACCATTTTGTCAATAATTGGAAAAAATTTTTTGTTCCAAGAAAAGAAAAATTGCGGTAAACAATCGTTAGTCACGAGACTAATCGATTTATAGTTTAGCGAATGTTTTTGGAAAATTGTAGTAGAAATATTGCATTAACGTTTACACAAAGTTTCATGTTAATTATGTGTCTTACAGGGTTTGAAAATGTATTTTTTATATTTCTGGCCTTTAAAAAACAAAAACAAAAAAAATGCCACAAAAAAACTTCTTAATTAATAATTAGCACTTTCTCAAATTACGTTTCGTCAAAAAATTGTAGAAATAGGCAAAAGACAAACTTAGTTTTAGAATGAGTTAACAACGTTTTATGCAATGTAAATAATTTTACGAAGACAAATTTTTTGGGAAAATAATATTTAGAGTTTACACTGGAAAACCGCTCGAGAGGTGGTGTCCAGTGTATTTGAAAACAAATGTCCTGGAAATGTTTAGCTTCTTTTAATTATTATAAATTGTCAGGAGAGAAAAGTATAAAATTTTTTTTCTGTTTTTATAGAGAATAAACGATAAAAACATAAAATTGTTAAATTGATCAAGAACTGATCAAGAAAAAAAAAGATTCAGTAAATTTAATGTTGTCGCAATTGTGAATAATTAAAGGAAATTTATTTTTTCTTGAAAACTATTGTATTGAAAATGATACGGTTTTCGTAATGAAAATATAATTTTTATTAGTCTTTATATTGAGAATAATTTTTTTAAAATAAGTAATATTGATGTTATTCAAGAGTCAGTCTTATTAGTATTTCGAAAAACAGTTATTTATTATTTTAAATTCTAACTGTTTTTTAAAATTTTAAACCTTTTTTTCAACAATATTATGGTAAAATTTTTTCTTTTTGAAACATTCAATACCAAAAGAATTACACACTTTTTTTACAACAGAAGAAAACAATATAAAATTTTATAAATATATGTTGAAAGATTCATCAACGCAATTTTGAAAAATAATTATCTTCATAAACATTGTTTCAATAAATTATTTTTATTTAAATCAGAGAAAATATATAATCATATTTTGCTCACCATTATTTACTGAAAAATTTTATACAATTGTTTATTGAATTGTATAGAAAATAATTTATTTCAAAAATTAGCAAAAGGAGAATTTTTAAATATTTATATTTTTAATGATTTTAATATTTTAAAAAAGAATTATCAAAAAAAATTATCAACAAGCAAAGTTATGAACAAACTTCCAATAAATGAAGTAAACTATTATTTACAGGCCTCGGGTCGACTTTAACGAACAAAAAAAGTCGCTTTAGTCGATTAAAAATAGAAAAAAAATTGAAAAAGTCGTTTATTTAATTTAGTGTTGTCACCAAAATTTTATTTTTTATTTCCCTGATTCTTCATTGATTTCTAAACTGAATTAATCAAAACTTGTATAATTTTGCTAAATAAATATTTCAATACTTCTTATTTCTTTTTTCACAGGAAATAAAATTTAAAAAATTTCAATTTCTAAAATTGAAACTATAAACCTTTCGAAAATTCAATTATTTTCTACAATTTTTAACTAAATTTCATCTATAAATCAATATTATCTATATTGATTTTTAATAATTTTCCGAAAGTTCTTCGAGAATTCAATTATTCAAATACAAAAATTCAATTTTTTATAATAATTGAAACGGTCATTTTTTCTTTTTAAAGATATTAAGATAGAATTTGTTTTCAAAAATTTTAATAAAGAAATTCGTAAAATTAACATTTTAAAAATATTTCTAAATAAATTTTGAAAGACAATTTTTACAATTACATATCTACAAATAAAAAATGTCAAAAAAAAAATTGAAATTTGGTAAAATCTTTTAAAAAATAATTTAAATTTAGTAAAATCTTTGAAAAATAATTGAAATTTGATCAAATCTTTTAAAAATAATTGAGTTTTTAAAAAATATAAAAAAAATAATCAAATTTTTGAAGAATTTTAATTCTTATAAAATTATAAATAATTTCTCAAAAATTCTAAAATAGTAAATTTTTTAAAATTTTAATTTACTTTGTTAGAAGGTAATTGAATCTTAAAAAATTATGATAAAACAATTCGAAGAGTTAGTTTTTCATAAATATTGTAATGTAATTATTTGTCGAAAATAATTGAAGAATTTTTGTAAAATTTAAAAAAAAACTAATTTTTTGAAGAATTATAATTAAAAATTTTGAATATGATTATTTTCTCCAAAATGTTAAAAATAATTCTAAAAAATATTAATGTTATTATTTTGTGTTCGTATTTGAATTTTCGGAAATATTAAAAATATTGAATATCGAAAATATTGAAAATAATTGAATTTTAAAAAATTAGAACGAAATAATTTAGAGAATTACTTTTTTCAAAAATATCTTAATATTGTTTTAAGAATCTAATTTTCATTTATAGTTTTCATTTTTATTGAATTTACACTTGAAGATTATTCATTAAAATTTTTGAGAATTCAATTATATATACAAAATTTTCAATTATAATTCTTTAAAAGTTAATTTTCAAAAATTGTAATAAAATACTTGAAAAAATGATTTATTTTCAATTGAATTTTACAAAATTTCAATTATTCAAAATCATTTTAATTCTATAATTCAAAAATTTAATTAGAAAAATTATTCAAAAATAACTTTTCAAAGATTTGTCTATTATATTTTTTTATACTAATAAAAATCGAAATAAGTTGCATTTTATACTGAAAATATGGTATTTTGTCGCAAAATTTGGTAGAAAAATCGAAAAAGTGTCAATTTTTTAATATAAGTCGATAAAAGTAGCATTATTTGAAAATAGTCGAAAAATGTCGAAAAAGTCATAATACTCGAGGCCTGTATGTCCTAATTAACAGCTCTGCATTAATAAATTTTTCAAAATGCATTACATTTTTTTTCATAAGGATGTATTCTTAATTTGAGTTTACATTATATTGAACCTTTTTAATTTTGCCAAATTAATTCATCACTTTATAACTTTACTAAAACAGATATTATTTAATTCGAATTTGTTGAACATTTAGATTATTATGAATTATATTAATATATATAGTTTATAAACATTACGAGCTATTCACTTTTTTCTGAGTAGTCATTGAAAAGAATAATTTATATAAAAATGCACATAATTTGTATCTGCAGAAATTAAAGACTGCTTTTATCAAGATACGCATTGCTTTATTTCGAATTACAATTATTGTTAAAAAAATACGTTGATTATACAGTAATTAAAAATCATGTTTGTTTGATATTTACAAAAGATTATTTCTTTTTCTGTTAAATTGACCATTACAAAAATGAAGTACACATTTTCAGTGTATGTAATATAAAAAATATCGGTATTTATATGAAATAAAAATTCACTTTATTTAATCATAGACGTAAAATGTAAAAAAGAATCTTGAATTGATAGAAAATTTATTTAAGTGTATAAAATAGGAATGGAAAATTCCTTTACAAAATTTCAGTTGAATGAAAAAATATATAATAAATTAGTCAAAGAAAACTTAATGCACAAAGCTAGTCCTATACAGAATAATCTTTTCATACTTTCAAACTTGACTAATATCTTTTTTTTTAGTCCGCACTCTGCAAAACAGCGATTCATAAAAGTGAAATCCTTTCAACAATTATGAGGTATTGTAAGGTATTATGATTATGATTATTCATTATTAAACATTGTATCAAATTTTATATTCACTTCTTGTGGTTGACAATAAACTGGTTTTATAAAAAAAAATTGTTCAGACTTTACATTGGATATTGTACATTTTGTTTATAGTCTTACTTACATAATGAAGAAAATTTCAAGTCCAAAATACTATTTTGAATATCCCCAGGCGTCTTTCTTTTGGTCCATCAGTGCAACCGATGATTCGCAAATTTTTTTGAAGATTTCTCTGAGTTTCTCTCTTGGAAAAACCTGGAGTAAGAAAATAATTAAATTCACTTTATTTACTTAGTAAAAGTTGGTCAAAATGTATTTTATACAAATGAAGCTTCCAGTAAAACAAAATTATTTTTTTGACATAAAAATAAACCTTTTAGAAATCTAATTAAACAACAATTCTATTAATTAGAAAATTGTTTGTTAAAAATTAGAGAAATATTCTAAAAATGGAAAAAAATTGTTAAATGGTGGCAAATATTTTCTAAATTTTTCAAAATGGAATATTCTCAATTTCAAAGAATGCAAAGAAAAAAATATAAGTTTTCCATAATTTTGATTTTCATTCAACAATTTTATCAAAGTTGCCAGAAAAATTTGATTTATTGTTTTTCCCTGATTTTCAGAAAGAATTTTGATTTTTTTCCCTGACCCTAAAATTATCTCATTCATATTCTAAAAATGATTATACAAACAAAAAAATGTTTTTAATACATTCATTTCTGAATAAAAATAAATAAATTATTATTATTATTATTATTATATATAAATTACTTGAATTATCTTAAGATTTATTGAGATATGTATCATTTTTCTACAGGAATTAAGATTTTAAAAAATTTCCACTTTCAAACCATTTAAAATTCAATAGTTTATCAAAATTGCTCCTGTAACTTCTTCAAAATTAATTTCAAGACTTCACTTCAATCATTTTCTAGATTTTCCAACTGAAATTATTCTCTGAATCAATTATTTTTTAATAATTTTTGAGATAGTTCTTTAAAAATTCATTTATTCAAAGAAAAAGAAAAGAATGTTCATCTAAAATTTTTCAGAAATCCACTTGTCTACAACTCAATCTTACGAAATTTCAAATATTCAAAATTTTCTACATAAAATTTTTTCAAAAAAATAAAATCTTCTGAATATTCAAAATTCAATTTTTCAAAAGTTTCAATTGAAAATCTTTTTGGATTATTTCTATGAATTCCTACTATACTATAGTATAGTAGGATACTATACTATAGTATACTCTTCTAACTAACATTCAATTATTTACTCGAACTTTTAACTAAAAATTCTTCTCTAAATCAATAATTTTCAGAAAGTTCTTTGAGAATTCAATTATTCAATTATTATTTACATAAAAAAGAAAGTTTACTTAAATACGTCTAAAATTCATTTGTTTTCAATTAAATTTTACGAAAATTCGATTATTTGAGATTTTTTAAAATTAATTAATATTTTTAAAGGTCGCTGGATACCAAAATTCAGAATTTTCTTATGAATTCTAGAAATTTAATTTATTCCAGTACTTTTAATAGAATTTCCTGACTAATTTTACTTTCCTTGACATTTCCTAATTTCACTTTTCTTTGGCAACTTTGTTTATTACGAAAAATTTTGTTTTGAATTCTACAAACATTTTAATTAACATATGGTTTTCCGAATGAAAATTATGAATTTTTTTACTAAAAAATGAAATTTATTATTGAATGAAATTTAAATCAATAAGATTAGATTAAAATTTAGGCAAACTAAAAATTAGGATGAATTAAAGTTTGAATAAATTGAATTTTGGATTATCGGAATTGAATGTTAGTTAAAATTGGAATAATTTTAATTATGATAGATTTAATTTTCAATCAATATTTACTGCGACTTTTGTTAGTTAAATTAAAACTGATTGAAACTAGAATTGAGGCAACGAATCTTAGAAGGAAATACGCAGTATTGATAGTAAATTCTGCAAAGTGTCTTTTTAAGTACCGAAGCCTCAATTAAGTCATTTTTTATTTGACCGGAACTCCTGATAAATTAAAAATAGTAAATGCTTAAAATATGTTTCATTTTCTTTTTTGTCTATGTTTAAAAATAGAAAAAATGCAGTAAAACAAGTTTGAATTGATATAAAATTGACTTACGTTATACAGATGATATTGTTCGGAAGCAAGAACGTCTGCCAATTGAACACACTCAAAGTGTTCATTCATTTCAGACATAACAGTGTGTAGTAAAAGAGCAATTTTTGGAATGCACAATTTTCTCAATTTCTCCATTTGATGTTCTCGTAAAATTTCCTCTGGACTTAGAGGATCGTTTTCATTATTGTGAGCATCGACTAACCAACCGCCATCAGGAAACAGAAGGACATTGAAGAGTAATTGTTTCACTTCCTAGGGAAAAAAGGAAATAAATAAGAGTTAATAAATAATACACTATCAAAACAATATTATTACAGTAAATTATAATTAATTAATTTAATTCTCGTACATTAAGGGGAGGATACACCGATAATTTTAATTAAATATCAAAAAAATAATTTAATTTCATTTTATGACATCAAATTGTTTTTATATAGTAATTTTTATATCAATATCAGATATAAATAGCTTCAAAAATTTTTATTAGAGTTTTATGAATAATTAAATTCTTTTGTCGAGTTTCTTTAAATTTTTTGAAAATAATGTTTTTTTAATAATTTTAATTGAAAATTTGAAAAATAATTTAATTATAAACAAAGAATTTTTTAATTTTTTAAAATAATCTACAGTTTATAATTATAATTGAAAATTTTATTAAAATTTTATTGATAATAATTGAGTTTCTGCAAAGAATTTTACTATTTATAAAAGTAATTGAATCCTTCAAAATATTAGGTATTATTAATGAAAATAATTCAATTCTTGCGAAGAATTTTATTAAAATTTTTGAAAATAATAAGCAGTACCTAATAATTAATTATTTACTTAATAAGTAATAAAAATTTAATTTGCTCAAGAAATAAATAATTAAATCATTTATTTTGAATATTCAGAAATTTAAAATTATAAAAATTTAAGAGAAATTAAAAAATTATTATTTTTAAAAGCAAAAATTGATTTAAAACTTTAAGAGAGACTTTATATTTTAAAAATAAAATTAAAATTATGGTCACTAACTTTCCTTGATTCATTTCGAAAAATTTAAATAAAATTCTTTAAAAGAATTTAATTATTTTTAACAGATTGTAACTTTGAAGCTTTTTTTAAAATAGAGCTTCATTTTTGGGTTAAAAATACTAATAAATACAATTGTTATTCAATTTTTTTATTTAAAAATTTATTTTTCTAGCTAATTTCAGATCATAAATATTAAAAAATTATGATAAAATTATGATCTGAAGTTAGTTAGAAAAATAAATAAAATAATCAAACAAAAACAAACTGAATTTTCAAGTAAAAAAAATTAAATAATAATGGTATTTTTAGTATTTTTAGCCTAAAAATAAAATTTAAAACAAAATACTTTAAAAGTTAAAAAAATAAATTTTTGTAGTTTGAAAATTTTTTGTGGATTCAAAAACACATTTTTTTTTACAAAATTACGCATGGATTTAAAAAATCTACCAGTTTTTAAGAAAAGTAAATATTCAAAAAGGGTCAAAATATTTTACTTCCCTTCTTATTTTATGACCATTGAATTCCTCACAAAAAATTATCTTAAAAATAATATTATGGAACATTTAAATTATATTCTTGATATATTTAATGAATAAATAAATAGTTAAAAATATCGGCGTACCTTCCCCTTAAAAAAGAAACTATTTTGTAAAACATACTTTGGTTTGATGAGCCATTGTGCTCTTCCAGCGTTCCAATTCAGAGTTGTACTGAGCTTTTTTGTGATCGTGCGCCACTTTTTCCGTGAAAGTAGCATAGGTTGGCAAGTCTTCTAACGGAATTGGTTTTCCATGGTGATAGTGAGAAAACCATTCCGAAAAGCCTTCTTGAGCGTCGAGATATGCTTTATAACACATGTATTCACGTATTGAGGAGGATGGTTTTTTCGGAAGAGAATTAGTCATTGTTAGGTTTGCAATCGTATCACCCAAGTTTGGATAGCCTGACATTAAAACCTCGATTGTATCGTTTGGAATCTAAAAGAGAGTAAATTTTTTAATATTTAAATCTTTATTATTATAAAATTATATATATCATAATTTTTATTACTATGAATCTTTATCTTTATCATTATAATTTACTGTTAAGAAATGAAATTGGACAAACCTTGTTAAAAGTTTTTCTTGCAGCATCAATTTTTTCACTGGAAAGAAAACATCGCATGAGCGCATTGCTCTGCCATAAAGCTTCTTCTCTCTGATTTGGATAGAAAAGCACCCAGTCGAGTGCATCAATTTTTTCTAAATCGGCAGCGGTGATTTCGCCCTTTAAATCGAGAGATTCTAATTCGACATTTTTTACACGAATATTTTCAACGACTAATTTTGTGATTGCCTCAACGTTCAAATTTGCCTCTTCTGCGGCGACGAGACACTTTTTCCTCTGCTCGTACTGTTTCACGTCTTCCAGGAAATGAGCGTAATTCGTCACTTGATCTTCTTGTGGCAATGTTGCGGCATAATAAGCCACGAGAATTGGATCGCCAATGTCTATAAGAACTCGCACGTACGCTAGTAGGACTTTATTTGCTATTTTATCATTCGAACATTTTCCAATTCGTCGTAGGAATAATACTAAATGGGCCAGGAATCGAAGTAACTGCGAGTCGCACACACCAAGGTGTATCATTGTTTCGATTTCTTCCATTAATTGGGGGATTTGATCGAGAATAAGGTACTTTTGAATGAGATGATCGGGTTTTGATGCTTCGGTGCGTACTTTTTGATCTTTCGAGGCGCGAAGTTCGGTGAAAATATCTTCGAGACTTACTTCACCTTTCCAATAATCGTCTGGCATGGTTGTATAACTTTTGGGCATTGTGCCTGTTACTTCGCGTTCTACCTTGATGTCTAACAGGCCCTTCATGTGTGACCACAATGCATCCTGCCACGATATTGCCATCGGCAGTAATTGCTGCACATTCCCGCAAAGACTTGCATACAAAGCTCGATAAAATCGCCCTGGAAGTAATAGACATTTTTTGTTGAAGAAAACAGTTTTTTTTAAACTCAAATCTGAAAAGGAAGGTCAAAAAAAGTGTTTTACTAACCAACTCGCTTATCTTCAGAAAGTTCCCAAGCACAGCGCTTCCAAAGACCTCTGTTCGGATTTCCCTCCACGGGCAACTTTGTGTCATTTAGAGGATTTGTGTAGTTTGGGTCATGATACGGTGTCCAACCCAATAAACAAGCAGCTCTCCAAGGCTGACCACAGTGTATGGCCAGAGCTTGTGCCCTTTGCAGTCTTCCGCAACGAATCTGAATAAAATGATTACTTCACTGATTCATAAGGCGAAAAATTTCGATTTAACTTCTACTTATTCAAAAAGTATCCTATAATTTTAATCCTTATAAATAAAATCATTACATAAAAAATTATTATTATTATAATTTTTTTTTGTCTTACATTGCTTAAAACTTGAAAATTTTAGTATAAAAAAATTGTTTTGAACATCAACGAATCTATTATTGCCCTAAGGCAATAATGGACTATTTTATTGACCTTTGGGTTATAAGGGGGAACTTAGTATGCAACTGTACAGACAGATAAAGTCACCAAAATAAGCCTGAGTTGCATAAACATTTTAATTTTTTGGGAATGTCTTAAAACTCCGGTAAAATTTTGTTATGTATGAAAGTAATAAAATCCTAAAATATTAACTCTTATAATAATTTAGTTGTGTAAATTAATTAACTCTTTTTTCAAAAAAAAATTTTTAACTCCTCTTTTTTCAAAAATAAACTTTATTTTTCAATTGTCACAAAAAATAATTTTTTTTTATTTTTATCATTTTCATTGGAAAGCTGAGATTTTTTCCAATAAATTATGTAAATTTTAAAAATGGGACAACAATGGGTTTTCAAGAAAATAAAAAAAATCAACTTTTTAAATACTTTTCGTTTATTTTATTGAAAACTCATTGTGTCTCATTTTTAACTATACATAATTTAATGGAAAAAAGCTTTCCAATAAAAATGATAAAATAAAAAAATATGTAGTTTCTGTAAAAAATAAGTTCACAAATAAGATTTTAAAAAAATAAGACAATTTAGGTTTATTTTTGAAAAAAGAAAGGTTAAATAATTTTTTTTTGAAAAAAGAGTTTTGGAATTGCAAAGTAAACAAAAAATGATTTAAAATAATTCACTATATAAAAATTAAAATCACTTAATTCTTCTAAAATCAAAACTTAAAACGGCTTTTCAATTATTTCTATAAATTCAAGCTAGAAATAATGCTTTTAATATTCAATTATTAACAAAAATTTTAACTGAAATTAATTTTTAAAACAATTTTTTTAGAAAATTCTCCAAGAATTCAATTTATTTAAATATAAAAATAAATAATTTATTGAATAATTGAATGTTTCTTAAAATTGAATTTTAATAAAGAATTTTATCAACAAATTTTTAAATAATAATGTAATTCTTTCAAAGAAATTTTAATAAATTTTTTAAAGAATAATCACATTTTTCGTGGAATTCGATTAAAATTGTACTAAAAATAATTGAATTCCTGTAAAAAAATTTATTATTTATGAAAATAATTCAATTATTACGAAGAAATTTATAAAAAATTTGTAAATAATTGAATTTTTGTGAAATTTTTAGTATTTATGAAAGTAATTAAATGTTTAAGTAGACATAATTATCAACATTTTTTTTTAAATAATTGGCGTCTTTTGGAAAAATTTAATAAAATAGTAGAGATTCGAAACCATTAAATTGATGAGAATATTTGAAAATAATTGATTTTCGGAGAAGAATTTTATTATTTATAAAAGTAATTGAAATTTTGACGAATTTTTTTTTTAAATTTTGAACATAATCTAAACTTTTAACTGAAATTCATATTTAAATCAATTTTTATTAGAGAAAATTCTGAGAGAATTCAATTATTTAAATACAAAAATAAATAATTTATTGAATAATAAATTGAATGTTTTTTAAAATTGAATTCTTATAAAGAATATAATCAACCAATTTTTAAATAATTGAATTCTTTTAACAAATTTTAATAAAATTTTGAAGAATAATTACATTTTTCGTGGAATTTGATCTAAATTGTATTAGAAATAGTGATTTTTGTTTGTTTGACCGTATTAAATATTCATTTGTAAGATAATGAAAAGGCCTATCATTATATTATTATAGGCCTTTTCATTATCTTACAAATGTATTAGAAATAATTGAAATTCTATTATGAGTTTTATTATTTATGAAAATAATGGAATAAATGCGAAGAAACTTATACAATCTTTGTAAATAATTGAATTCTTGTGAAATTTTTATTATTTATGAAAATAATTAAATTTTGTGTTGGATTTTATCAACATTTTTTTTAAATAATTAAATTCTTTTGGAAAATTTTATTAAAATAATAGATATTAAAAATCATTGAATTGAGGAAAATTTTTGAAAATAATTGAAATTTTGTCAAGAATTTTATTAAAATTTTTGAAAATAATTAAATTTATGCAATCATTTGTAACTTCTACAAAATTCATTTTTCTTATGGTATTTTAAACTAAAATTCTTCTAAAAATCTATTATTTTTAATAATTAATTAAATATGTATTAAAAAATTAAACTAATTTCAGAATTTGAATTATTAATTTTTTTTTCAAAAATCGAAGTTCTTTAAAATTTCTAATGGAATTCATTCAAAATTGAAATTTTCTAAAACTTTAAATTGAAACCTTTTAAATTTATGAAAATTGTAAATGTAACTCTTAAAATTCAATTAATTTTGAAATATGTAAGTAAAATTATTGATTAAATAATTTTTAATATTTTTATGATATAGTTCTTCAAGAATTAAGATATTTAAAAAGAAATTATTTTCAGAAATAGAAAAATAGAAAAATTGAATGATTTGTATTAGAATTCGTGGTAATTTCATAGTTTATGAGCTTTTTGCTTTCGATAATTAAATTTCAATAATAAACACAATAACTTTAGAAAACAACAATTTACCAGGATTCCGATCAATTATATTTATTTCCTCGCATTAGATTCTCTTGCAATTTTTCTTTAAATGATTTCTGATATAAAAATAAACTATAAAAAGAATAATTACCTCAATAAACATTCTTCTTTCGAGTCTCTCGTCATCTTCTCTGTCTAAATCGTGAAGAGGCTTTCCCTCCCTCACTGGAGCGTCAGGATCAAGAGACGACACTATGGGTCTCGATGAAGCAAACATTATTCCAAATTGTCGATTATGAAGTTGATGTAATGTATTTTCCCAAGCGACAGTTTTGTCCGTGAATTGTTCGATTGAAGGCAATTTATCTGCTTGATCGAGGGCATTTTTCTCCAGCCAGTCGATGATTAACTGATACTCTCTTATAAGTTTATCACTATCGTATAATGAACTAATCAATTCTTTCTCCGAAATATTCGAATTCATATCGATGTCCATGGATTTTTGAAAACTTGCATTCTGACGATTCTGATACAAACAATAAATCAATCTCCAAGTATTTCGTTCATTTTCCAAATTTACTTCTTCATTTGACAGCTCTTTACTCTCCACTTTTGCCTGCATACCTAATCGAAAATAAGTTTAAAATAAAGTTTAAAAAAACCTAATTTGGAATAAGTTTTGAAATAATCAAAAAATAAACAATCTGAACAATCTAAAAGATAAAAAATGTAAATTCTTGAAAAAAGAAAATAATAAAACTTACCCCTCATTAATTCCAAAGTATCAGTGCAATTTTGAATAAAATCAGCTATGGTATTAAAGACTTCAGGTTCGGATAAATGTGATTGTATACTTTCCATAAATTCATAGTACAAATTGGAGTTTATATCACGCCAGGGTTCCTTTGATTTCAAGATAATACCTGTTGCAGAACCATCGTCCATCATTTCCCTCAGAGTGATATCAGTTTTTTCGGAGTTTGCCATAATATCACGCAACTCATGAGGTGCCATTGTGAGCGATGTATCAAAATCATATTCACTATTTTCTTTATTTTTTCTCGAAATATAGGAGAAATCCATTGAATTTCTTCGCAAAGAGTCATTTTTTATTATACTTTTATGAGATAACCTTAAAAAAGACCTTCTTCTGTCCTCCATGTTTCCACTTTACCCGTTTACCGCCCCGGTAAACGAAACAAAACTCTGACATGAGGCATTTTCATCGACAACATTGTTACCACTCGCTCAATTCTACCAACAATACATAATCAAATTTATTCTTCCAATTTTAAAAAGTCTTTGTAATTACATTTCTTTTTAAAAAATATATTTATATGATATATTTTAAAAAAATTCACCACTGACAGTATTTTAAAACAAATAGAAACAGATTTACTGATTTATTTACAAAATTAAAAAAGAAAATTCAAAATTACGCGGGCTATTTTCACCAATCAAAAAATTTGATTCTTGCAGATAATTTCAAACAGCACCAGGATTGGACGAATCGAATTTCAATATCTCGACTACCTTCACGCTGGAGAAACATAACCTCAATTCTTTGAGTAAACGATCAGCAACGTTCGTTCGTGTCAATTTTAATCTTCTTTCTTTCTAAATATTACACATGTTTTGAAATTCGAGTGTGTGAATTAGGTGTGTTGAAAAAGAGTTTATCGTGAAGAGTTATTAAATCAAAAACTTGTAATAATGTCATATTTAAGCAGGAAAGAAATAGACGAGATGAAACCTCAAATTGAACGAGCTGTGCACAAGTTCCTCGGCTTTGGGGAGCCCTCGATTGTCACCACTGCTGTTAATTGTATCACTTCTGGGTATGATAAACGCAAAACAGCAGGTTAGTAAATAATTTACACGTATTTAAAAATTCTTCCTCTGAGAAAAAAAGAATTAACTTTTTGTAATACAAACGGGTGTATAGTTTACTCTCCAATACTACTGATGCTTGAATGTAGAGTAACAGTGATGTCATATAAATCTTTTCAACAAAAACTAAAGGTATATTTTATATTTTTAAATAATAAGTAATATTTACGAACTTAATTTTATTTCAAACGCACAACAAATTTTAGAAATTAAATTTCAGAAATTTATTTATTATGATATATTTATCATAATACATAACCTTTAAAAGAGATTATTTATAGAATATTTTAATATTTTTCGTCCTGTTTAAAATTATTTGTTAATACTTAATTATGATTCTCTGTAATTAAGATTTTTTTCAATTGTCTTGAATTTATAGCTGGGAATATTTTGAAGAATTAACACTTATTTTATATCAATATTCTCTTACAGACAAACTCTCGGCATTATTGGACGATAAGAAAGCCTTAAAATTGACGGAAAAAATATTCGTAATTTATGATGACGCAAAGGCTTCACAGAGAAGTAAAAAACGATCGCATTCAGATGATAAAGACAAGGATAAAGATAAAGATTCGAAGAAGGCGAAATTTAAGGACGACGGAGGAAAAAATGAAAAAAGTGACGCGAAACTATCCGCTGATAAGGTATATTTATTTTCATTTAACTTTATAATTTTTATTTAATTTTATTACTTAATCACAGTTGCCACAGGCTTGGGAAGTCAGGGAAACGTTTAGGAAAGTCAAATTGGTCAAGGAAATCAGGGAAAAATTAGGGAATTTTATTAAAAGTACTGGAAAAAAATTTAATTTTTAGAATTCATTAGAAAATTCTGAATTTTGGTGCCTTTTTTGTTTTTTTGTCTTGTAAACTATAAAATTACCAGGAATTCTAATACAAAACCTTCAATTTTTTCTATTTCTGACAATAATTTCTGTAACTTAATTTTTCAAGAACTATCATAAAATTATTACATTTATAAATTATTTAATGAATAATTTAGTTTAATATTTCAAAATTAATTGAATTAACAGTTACCTTTATAATTTTCATAAATAGATGAATTTCAAAAGGTTTCAATTTGCAATTTAATAAAATTTCAATTTTCAATTAATTTAATTAGAAATTTTAAAGAACTTAGAATTTTGAAAAATTTTAATAATTTAAATTCTTCTAAAATTATAGTTAAATTTTTTAATATATATATTTAATTATTTATTAAAAATAATGGATTTATAGAAGAATTTTAGTTCAAAACTATTTAAAAAATTGAATTTTGGAGAAGTTATAAATGATATCAAAAATTCAATTATTTTCAAAAGTAGTAAAATACTTCGCAAAAATTCAATTATATTCAAAAATTTCAAAAAAATTCTCGTCAAATTAAAAATAAATTCTTTTCCGAAAATCAATTATTTTCAAAAATTTTCCTCAATTTAATGATTTTCAATATCTACTGTTTTCATAATATTTTCCAAAAGAATTCAATTATTTAAAGAAAATGTTGATAAAATTCAACGCAAGCATTTAATTATTTTCATAAATAATAAGAATTCAATTATTTACAAATTTTGTTATAAATTTCTTCGCAATAATTCCATTATTTTCATAAATAATAAAACTCATTGTAGATTTTCAATTATCTTTAATAGGTACAATTTAAATCGAATTCCACGAAAAATGCAATTATTCTTAAAAATTTTATTAAAATTCGTCGAAAGAATTCAATTATTTAAAAATTGGTTGATAAAATTCTTTATGAGAATTCAATTTTAAAAGCATTCAATTATTCAATAAGTTATTTATTTTTGTATTCAAATAATTTAATTCTTTTAAAATTTTCTGATATAAATTGATTTAAATAAGAACTTAAGTTAAAATTTTAGATTATGTTCAAACATTTAAAAGGTTTCAAGGGTTTCAATTTTAAATTTCATAAAATTTCAATTTTGAATGAATTTAATTAGAAATTTTAAAGAATTTAGATTTTGAAAAACTTTAATAATTCAAATTCTTTTGAAATTAGTTACATTTTTTAATATATATTTAATTAATTACTAAAAATAATGGATTTATAGAAGAATAAAATTTTAGTTAAAAACACTAAAAAATTGAATTTTTCAGAAATTATGAATGATTGCAGAAATCCAATTATTTTCAAAAGGAATAAAATTCTTCGCAGAAATTCAATTATGTTCAAAAAATTTGAAAAATTATCGTAAAAATTTAAATTATTTTTACAAATAATAAAATTCTTCTCCGAAATTCATTATTTTTCAAAAAAAAAAAAATAATAAATTTTTGGCATTATTTTTAAAAATTTTCCTCAATTCAATGATTTTAAATATCTACTAGTTTAAGAAAATTTTCGAAAAGAACTCAATTATTTAAAAAAATTGTAAATAAAATTCTACGAAGACATTTAATTATTTTCATAAATATTAAAAATATCACAGGAATTCGATTATTTACATTTAGAAATTTCTTCCCAATAATTCAATTATTTTTATTAATTTATAAAATTTTTTTACAGAAATTCAATTGTTTTCATAAATAATAAAATTCTTTTTAGGAATTCAATTATTTATAAGACTCATCACAGAATTCCAATTACTTTTAATACAATTTTAATTGAATACCTCGAAAAATTTAATTATTTTTAAAAATTGTATTGAAATTTCTCAAAAAATATTCGATTACTTAAAAATTTATGAAAAATTTTAATTAATTTAAAAATTTGTTAATAAAATTCTTTATGTGAATTAAATTTTAAGAAACATTCCATTATTCAATAAATTATTTATTTTTATATTTAAATAATTGAATTCTCGTAGAATTTTGTAATAAAAATTGATTTAAAAATGAATTTTAGTGAAAATTTTAGTTAACAATTAAATATTAATTAAAAGCAGTATAGCATGAATTTTTAGAAATAATTGTATTTTGAAAAAGTTTAATTAAATTTTTTGTTTGAAATTATTTCAAGTTCTTAAAATTGAATTGTAAATAAATGGATTTGAAAATTCTCAAAGAACTTTTCTAAAAATTAATTAAAAATAATTGATAATTTAATTCTTTCGAAGAATTTTAATAAGATTTTTGAAAATAGTTACATTTTTCGAAGAATTTACTTCAAATTGTATTAAAAATAATTGAAATCCTATAAAGAATTTTATTATTTAGGAGAATAACTGAATTCTTGTAGCGAATTTTTATTACATTTGTTTAAATAATTGAAATTCTGTAAAGAATATTATTATTTTTATGAAAATAATTGAATTCTTTTAGGTAATTTTATTAAAATAGATTTTGATAATATTGAAATTCTTTTTTGCATAATTTATTGAAAATGAAATATATCTTCTTTTCAGATTAAGCAGATGATGGCAAATGCTCAGAGGGAAATAGAAGAAAGAAAACGGGCTTTAAAATCCATAAGAAAAGATGATTTCCCACCAGTGAGACAGTCATTAAAAACGCGAGAACAATTTCAATCAATGGGTAGCATGTACAATCAAGGTTTATTGAGTAAAACTGATTCGGATAAAGCTCGAAAAATCGCAGCCCTACAAGCTCAGATTGGAAATAAATTGAGTGCCCTTGCTTTGCCTAATATTGGTATTCCGGACAAACCGACACCACTTATTCTCGATGAGTCGGGAAGAACGGTTGACATCACTGGAAAAGAAGTTCAACTCACTCAGATTGTACCCACATTGAAGGCAAATATTCGTGCGAAAAAACGTGAAGAATTTAAAGCTCAATTACAAGAATCGAAACCCGAAGAAATACAAGATACGGGATTTTTTGATCCACGAATTGGCATGAAATCAAATGTACGTCTAAAGCGGGCACTTAAATTCAATGATCCAGGTAAATTTCAGCAACTCGCTCACAAAATTCGTATGAAGGCACAACTCGAAAAATTGCAAAATGAAATCAGTCAAATCGCGCGAAAAACGGGAATTAGTTCGGCAACGAAATTGGCATTAATTGCACCGAAGACAGAGGCTTTAAATGAAGATGTGCCTAATTTGGAATGGTGGGATTCGGTTATTTTGAACGGAGGTTATCCAAATGAAGACGATACTGCGGGGTCTATTAAAACTGCCACCATTACTAATCTTGTTGAGCATCCATATCAAATACGACCACCAAGTTAGTATTATTTTTTATACACTTCAGTTTAGTTTTAAAAATTCAATTTTCTATTATAATAGAGTATTTAACGTCAGAGTGGAAACGTCGAAACGTTGGAGTAACATTAAAGAATCTTTGATTGTTTTCGTTTAATTATTCAATTTTTAGGGTTGCCACAAGTCAGGGAATTCAGGAAAAAGTCAGGGAAAGTAAAATTGGTCAAGGAAGTCAAGGAAAAGTCAAAGATTTTTATTTAAGTAATTGGAAAAAATTGAATTTTGGAGAAGTTACAAATATTATTGCAGAAATTCAATTATTTTCAAAAAATTTTTCTCAATTTAATGATTTTCAATATCTACAGTTTTAATAAAATTTCTCAAAAGAATTCAATTATTTAAAAAAAAATTTTGATAAAATTCTAAGCAAAGTTTGCAGTAATTCAATTATTTTCATAAATAATAACATTTTTAAAAAAATTCAATTATTTTCATGAATAATAAAATTCATCATAGAATTTCAATTATTTTTAATACAATTTTAATTGTCAGGTTGTCCAGCTGCCTTGAAAACCTTGAAAAGTACTTGAATTTTTTTTTGCTCCTTGAAAACCTTGAAAACACCTTGAATTTTATGACAAAACCTTGAAAAATTATAAATTCTTAAAAATGAGATTTATTTCCTTGACGTTTTAACTTGAATTCTCTTCAATATTTGAATTATCTTTATAAATATAAAAATTCTTCACCGAAATTTAATTATATTCAGGAACTTTAATAAAATTCATTGCAAAATACAATTATTTTCATAAATGACAATATTCACCATAAAGAATTCAATTATTTTAAAAATGAATTGAATTTTCCGCAGAAATTCAATTATTTTCAAAAAATTTAAAAAATTGTGGTCAACAATTTAATTATCTTTAGAAATAAATAACAATAATCTTCGACAAAGTTCAATTATTTTGAGGAAAAAAAATAAATTTCTTATTTCGAGATGGTTTTCAATATTGTACTATTTTAATGAATTTTCCCGAAAGAATTTTATTATTAAACAAAAGTTTTTAAAAAATTCTACACTGATTCGCAAAAATCAATTATTTTAAAATTTGCCATTAAATTCTTCTCAGTAATTCAATTATTTTCAAAAATTTTAATAAAATTCATTGCAAAATTTCAATTATTTTCAAAAATTATTTTAATCAATCAATTATTTTTAAATTTGCCACTAAATTCTTCGCACTAATTTAATTATTTTCAAAAATTTTAATAAAATTCTTTGCAAAATTTCAATTATTTTCAAAAAATTTTTCTCAAGTCAATGATTTTCAATATCTATTATTTTAATAAAATTTTCCAAAAGAATTTAATTATTTAAAAAAAAATTTTTGATAATATTCTAAGCAAAATTTCGCAATAATTCAATTATTTTCATAAATAATAACATTTTTTACAAAAATTCAACTATTTTCATGAATAATAAAATTCATCATAGAATTTCAATTATTTTTAATACAATTTTAATTGAATTCCTCGAAATATTTAATTTTTCTTGAAAATTTTATTAAAATTTCTCGAAAAAATTCAAGTTTGTTGATAAAATTCTTTATGATAATTTAGTTTCGAAAAACATTCATTTATTCAATAGATTATTTATTTTTGTATTTAAATAATTGAATTTTAGTACAATTTTCCAATAAAAATTGATTTGGAAATGAATATTAGTTAAAATTTTAGATAATAATTGAATATTAAAAGCATTGCAAGAATTTACTTAAAATTGTATTAAAAATAATTGAAATCCTGTGAAGAATTTTTATTAATTTATGAAAATAATTGAATTCTTGCAATTAATTTTTTCAATTTTTTTAAATAATTGAATTCTTTTGAGAACTTTTATTAAAAAAGTATATTGTGAAAACATTTAAATTTCTACGAACAATTTCATTATATTGGTGAAATGTAATTAAATTCTTGCAAAAAATTTAAGAGAATAATTTCATTTTTCTAGGAATTTTATAATTTATGAAAATAATGGAATTCTTACAACGAATTTTATCAATTTTTTTTTTAAATAATTGAATTCATGTGGCAAATTTTATTACTTGTAAAAATAATTGAATTCTTGCTTAGAATTTTATTATAATTTTTGTAAATAATTTAATTTTTTTTTGAAAAATTTTATGGAAATTAAAATTTTTATAAAACATGAAGATATGAATCACTCCGAGTCGAAAACTTTCGACTCGGAGTAATTACTATCTTCATGTTTTATAATAATATTCTTATAAGTTGTTGACTTTTAAAAATGTTTGAATTTGAATGTTTTGAAAAATTTTAATTCCTATGGAAAAATAATTATTAAATACTTATTTAAAAATTTAGTTATTGATGTTTGCGAATAATTTTATAATTTAAGAAATTCGTAAGTAAATGTAATAGAATGTTTTTTTGAGTATCTAATCATTTTTAGAGTGAATCAGAATATTCTTTATGGTCAGGGAAAAAGTGAAAATTTTGTCTGGAAATCAGGGAAAAGTCAGGGAAAAATAAAATTAAATATTTGTGGCAACCCTGATTTTCTAAATTATATATGAATTAGATTCTAAAAACTAAAGAGTAGTTAGGATACTTTTGAATACAAAATTAAGAGTTTTTCTGTATTCTTCAGCGGACCCTCTTAAACCAGTGTACATGCCTGTGTTTCTCACGAAGAAGGAGAGAAAAAAGCTTCGTAGGCAAAATCGACGAGAGGCGTGGAAGGAGGAGCAGGAGAAAATTCGTTTGGGACTGGAACCACCTCCAGAACCGAAATTACGAATTTCGAATCTTATGAGGGTTTTGGGTACGGAAGCAGTTCAAGATCCGACGAAAATTGAACAACATGTTAGGCAACAAATGGCGAAGAGATTGAAAGCTCACGAGGACGCGAACGCTGCTCGCAGATTAACAGTCGAACAACGTCGAGAGAAAAAAGCGAGGAAACTTAAAGAGGACACTTCGCTTGGCGTTAATGTCGCAGTTTATAGGTAATTACTATAATTAAATTTTTAAAATATAACTATAATTAAAAAATTATGAATAATTGAAATTTTGTAGCATTTAATTGTAAATAATTGATTTTTTTCAAGTATTTTATTACAATGTTTGAAAATCAATTATTGAAGAATTTTAATTGCAAATTTTTGAAAGAATTGAATTCTCAAAAATTTTAATGAAAAATCTTTAAGTGTAAATTTAAAAATTTAAATTAATGCAAATTAGCTTCTAAAAATTATATTAAAGTATTTTTATTAAAAAAGTCTTTCTGAGAATTTTCATTTGAATTTTTTATTCAGTTATTAATTTTCAATATTTTCAATTACCGAAAATTCAAATAAGCAAAAAACCACATTAGAATTTTTTAGAAATATATCTCATTTTGAAGAAAACAATAATGTTCAAATTTTTTAATTAAAATCCTTCAAAATTTTGATATTTTTAATATTTTAAAAAATTTTAATACAATTCTTCGCAAGAATTCAATTATTTTCATAAATTATAATATTCTACAGAAGAATAATTTTTATAAATAGTAAAATTTTTTGCAAAAATTCAATTATTTTCAACAAAATTTTGATACAATTTCACGAAAGAATTTAATTATTATCTAAAATTTTAATAAATCCATTAAAACAATTCAATTATTCTTTAGAATAGTAAAATCTTTGCAAAAATTCAATTATTTTCAATAAAATTTCACGAAAGAATTAAATTTTTTTTCTTATTTCGTTATACATTTTTTTTTCAATTATTTTCTGAAACTGTAATAAATTCTTCGAAACAATTCAATTTAATTATTTTCAAAATTTCCAATTGAAATTAATCAAAAAAACTACATTGTTTAAAATGAAAGAAATTCTTCAAAAGAATTTAATTATTTACAAAAACTCCAATAAAATTGTTGAAAAGAGTTTAATTCTATATCAATAATTTTTAATAAAATTCAGTAATTAAATGTTCAATTTCAATTATTAAGAAACACGATTATTAATATAGAAGATTATTGATTTAGAGAAAAAGTTTAGTTTAAAATTTTAGAAAGTAATTGAATTATGGAAGGGTTATATTTTTAGAAATTATCTAAACGCTGAAGTTTTTAAATTTAAAGTTTTATCAGGCAGTTAATCTTTAATGTCCGAGATTTTTGATTAAATCAAATTTTATTTTCCTTACAAAAACAAATAAGTGTTTAACTTTAAATGTATATTTAAAAAAATTATTGAAATTTTGAATAATTGAATTTGAAAATCAGTGAAATGCCAGGGAAATACAAAATAAAATTTTTGTGACAACACTGAATGAAATAAACAATTTTTTCGACTTTTTTCTATTTTTAATCTACTAAAGCGACTTTTTTGCGCTTTAAACTCGATCCGAGGCATGAAATACTAATTTATTCAACTTATCCAAATTGTTTTGTTAAAAAAATAATCATTAAAATTGTAATAAATTTTAAATTTTCATTTCAATTATTTTCAATTTCAATCAAATTTAAATTTAATCAAATGAAATTCGAGTATTCCAGTATATTTAGAAATTAATCGATTAATTCTGAAAATTGCCACAATTAGCTGTAAAATAAAAGTATAATTATTGTCTGTTTCAGAATAAGAGATTTAGTAAATAATGCATCAAAAAAATTCAAAGTGGAGACGAATGCAAAGCAACTCTACTTGACTGGTTGTGTAATGCTTTTTAGAGACTGTAATGTTGTGGTTGTTGAAGGTGGAGCAAAACAACTGAGTAAATATAAACGACTAATGTTACATCGAATCAAGTGGGAAGAAGATATTGTGAAAGATACTGACGGTAATGATGTTCCAAACAAGTGTGTTCTCGTTTGGGAAGGTACAAGCAAAAATCGACACTTCAATGACGTGAAATTTAAAGTGTGTCCAATTGAAAAAATGGCTCGAGAACATTTTAAGAAACACCAAGTGGAACATTATTGGGATCTCGCATATAGTGGAGCTGTTCTTGACAATACGGATGATGTTAATGGTAATTATTAATATAATAATAATATAATTTTTAAAAAAAGTGCGACTACTGACGAGTTTAACGATAATCTCTTTTTGTCAAAATTACATTTCTTGCTCTAGAAGAAAGACTAATTCTACCAATTGTAATCAAATTTGGTAGGGAAATGTAATTTTCAACTTGGAATTTAAAAAAAATGTTTAAAACATGATTAGATTTGTTTATCACGATGGTTTATACAGGATTGCCATAGGGAAATTAGATAAAAATCAGGAAAAGTAGAATTTGTCAGGGAAATAAGGAAAGTCAGAATTTTATTAAAAGTACTGGAAAAAATTACAGTTTTATGGAATTCATAACAAAATTCTGAATTTTGGTGACTTTATTGTTTACCTTAAAACTTTGAATTAAATTAACAAGAATTTAAGTACAAAACAATAAATATTTCTATTTTTTCAAATAGTGTATTTTAAATTATCAAGATTCGCGGTAGAGAATCCCCGCCAAGTAAAAAGTAAAAACCGCGAATATATATTCTCAAAATATCGACTGTTTATAGATAAAATCGAATAAGTCGAGTAAATTTTAACCGATTTTGCTCAATTTTTTTTTGTTGGATAAAGAATGATAAACGAAAGAATTCTGTTAAGTTTATTCAATATTTTTGATACTTTTGTAAAATTCAAGCAAAGAAAACGGAAAAAATAGTGTCTTTTTGACATTTAGACAAACGTAGAGCTTAAACTTCTATACGGATTTGTAAAATATTCTAGAATATTATTAATTGGGTTTCAGGAAATTTCAATACATTTCGTATTTTTTGAAATATTTTAATTTTTCCCCAAGAAATTGGATGTTTTTCATATTTGTTACAATTCAAAATATAACGTGAAATATTGACTCAATTATATTATAATCAATTAATATTAAAACTTTAATTATATAAATTTTACTTGGTAAACTTTTATTTCACTAATTGTTTGGACAATTACAAAAACTTTTACTTGACTGAACTTTTTGTATCAAAGATGTTTTGTTGTGTTTAAATCTTAAAGAACTATCAGTAAATTATTACTTATAAATTACTTAATGAAAAATTTCAAAAATAATTGAATTTTAACGGGTTTCAATTTTAAATTTTAGAAAATTTGTATTTTTAATGAATTTAATTAATAATTTTAAAAAACAACGTTTTTCAAAAAACTTTAACTCAAATTCTTTTGAAATTAGTTGAATTTTTTTAATATATATTTAATCATTAAAAATTTATTTAAAAAAGAATCTTAGTAAAAAAAACCCCATAGCAAATAATTGAATTTTGGAGAAGTTGCAAATAATAATAATAATTTTTGAAATTATTTGAAGTTATTTGAAGTTGAATCGAAAATTTAATAAAATTGAATTGTATAAACAAATGGATTTCAAAATTCTCAAAGAACTTTGTCAAAAATTATTTAAAATAATTGAATTGAAAAAAAATTATTTCGATGAATTTACAGTAACAATATTCTTATAAGTTATTGAATTTCAAAAAGTTTGAATTTGAAAATTTTGAAAATTTTAATTCCGCTATGGACAAATAATATTTATTTTTGATAAAACTATTGATATCCTGCTTCTCTGAATGATTTTTTAAATTCTACGAATTCTACATTGAAAAATACGTATCCCTACTAAATTTGATCACAATTGGTCGAATAGTGCAAGAAATGTAATTTTGACAAAAAGCGAGACTAATACACAAAGTGTACGGATCTCTTAAATAAAAATAAATTCTAATAAAAGAATGAAATATATAAATAAATAAATAAAATATAACTTAAAATAAATAAATAAAATATATTCTAATAAAAAATAAATGTTTACTTCAGCTAATGAGTAAAAAATTTTTTTGTTTTACAGAATAAAAAATTTAGCAAACAAAATGCATCATAGAAAATCAAAGTGGAAATGAACGCGAAGCAGCTGTACTTGACTGGTTGAGTGATGTTGTTTCGAGATTGTAATATTATTGTTGTTGTTGTTGTTGTTGATGATGAAAAAACGAAGCAAGTAATTAAAACGGTACCAATGAAAGTGATGTTCCCAAAACACAAGTATGTTGAAAAAAGTTTTACTAGACATTAAATTCAAAATGTTTTTCGAATTGAGAAAAAAAAATCTTGACATCATTATCAAGTTTTCAGTGAAGTTGTTCTTAACGGATAATGTATATTACGTGGAGAAAAATGGAAGCGTTAGACCAATAAATAGGTAAACCAGTTTTTTTTACATACATTTTACAAGTTTCAAAAATGTTGCAAACTTTAAAACCAACTTACCTATTAGGATATAACTTTTTAATGTAACTTAAAAATTTATCAATATTTTAATTGAAACTTGTGAAAATATCTAGAAAAGCTAAATGTTTTTTTTTCTCTCCCTGTAATAATAATAATAAATATAAATAAGTATAAATTAATGTGAATAGCATAATCGAATTGAGTGATATTCATGATTCAAGATTTTTGATTACTTATTATTTATTTAGGTATTCAATTATTGCTCTTATAAAAAAGGAGATGTTTAAATTGTTCGAATTTTTTAAATTGACATCCCGTGACGATAGAACAATGCAGAATATTATAATATAATTTAGTGATGTATATACTATACATATATATAATATTTATACTGTATTCAGTATACTGTAAATTTCTGCACAAAGTTCAAATTCGCGTCAATTTTGTCAACTTTTGCAAGTTTACTTCGTAAGTGAATGAAAAATAAAATAACTATTTTTTTTTAATAAAGTCAATGCTTGAATTTATTTTGTTGGAAAATGAAATTTTTCTTCTAAAGCATTTGAGCGTACTTTTTACTTTTTGTTTTTTTGATTTTGAATATTATGATGTAAGAAAGAAAAGAGAAATCTTTGCCCAAGGGGTTAAATATCGTAAAATTCAGATTTCAAATTCAAGGTCATGTATAATATTGAGACAATGCATTAAGACTTTGTTGCCCACGTGTCTCATGTAACAAAATGTCATCATCGTGACTATGTGCTCATTGACTCAAAAATAAGACAAAAATGAAAATATGTAGACATTAGAAAATGATTAAAAAATGAAAAGGAGAGGAAAGGTTTTGAAAAATATTTTTAATAAAGGTTGATCCTCGAAGTGACTTTCAATTATTTTTAATGTATATGAGCTAAAAGTTTTATTTTTTAAATATACAAATTCAATTTTCGACTGTTATTAACTGGAGAAATGTTAAATTGATTTTTCAATTTTTATAGTAACGAAAGTCTAGATAATCATTTTTTAAATGTTATATATACAATACATGTATTTTTGTGACGCTTCACAGAAACACTTTTGTAATCATAAAATCGAATATTCTTCTGTAAAGAGTTGTAAATTTGTCAATAAAATTTAGTTTCTAATTTTCCATTCAATTTTTTTAATTATTCGTTTATCTGTAGAATAATTTTTTTAAGAGTGATTTTCAATAATCCAATTGAAACTTAAAAAATAAATTTAAACATTAAACTCATCTACTAAAGTCTACTCTTAAATATTTTTTAACGATTAGCTACAATTTTGGATACTTTTTTAAACTTGTGACACTAAAAGCTACTTTTTTTCAATTTGCACTAGTTTAAATCCGCTAATATTTGAAATAAAAAAATTATTCTCAAAAATTTTAATAAAATTCTTCTTAGAAATAATTCAATTATTTTCACAAATAATAGAATTCTTCGCTAAAATTCAGATATTTTCAGTATCCACTATTTTATTAAAATTTATCGAAAGAATTCAATTATTTAAAAAAAGTTGTAAAATTTGAATGAATTATTTTTTTAATTTTTCATAAAATGATTCAAAAAAATTCAATTATTTCATTTATTTCTAAAAATTTTAATAAAGTCTTTCTCAAGAATTCAATTATTTTTACAAATAATAAAATTTTTCACAGGAATTCAATTACTTACAAAAATTCTAATAAAATTCGATGGAAGAATTAAATTATTTTTATAATCAATAAAATTCTTCACAGGATTTCAATTATTTTTAATACAATTCCTCAGAAAATGTAATTTTGGATGTATTATCAAAAATTTGATTAAAATTCTTCGAAAGAAATCAATTATTTTCTAAAATTTTGATAAAATTCTTTTTACGTATTCAATTTCGCAAGAAATAATAATAAATTATTCTATCAATGATGTATTTTTGTATTTAAATAATTGAATTCCTGTAAAAATTTCTAATAAGAATTGATTTAAAAATAAATTTCAGTTAAAATTTTAGATTATAATTGAATGTGACAAACTGTTTAATGAATAATTTTACTTCAATATTTCAAAACTAATTGAATTTTAAAAGAGTTGCATATTAAATTTTCATAAATAGATTAACTTCAAAAAGTTTAAATTTTAAATTTTAGAAAATTTGAATTTTCAATGAATTTAATTAGAAAAAAGAACTTAGATTTTTGAAAACTTTTAATAATTCAAATCCTTCTGAAATTATATAGTTAAATGTTTTAATATGAATTTAATTATTTATTAAAAGTAATGGATTTATAGAGGAATTTTAGTTCAAAAACTACTAAAACAAATTGCATTTTGGAGAAGTTACAAATCATTGCAGAAATTCAATTCTTTCAAAAATAAAATTCTTCTCCGAAATGCAATTATTTTCAAAAAATTTTCCTCAATTCAATGATTTTCAATATATCTACTATTTCAATAAAATTTTCCAAAAGAATTAAATTATTTACAAAAAATCTTAATAAAATTCTACGCAAACATTTAATTATTTTTATAAATAATAAAAATTTTACAGGAAATCAATTATTTACACATTTTTTATAAATTTTTTTCACAATAATACAATTATTTTCATAAATAATATAACTTATCGTATAATTTCAATTATTTTTAATACAATTTCAATCAAATTCCTCGAAAAATGTAATTATTCTTAATAATTTTGTTAACATTCATAAAAAATATTTAATTATTTAAAAATTTGTTGATAAAATTCTTTACGGGAATTAAGTTTTAAGATACATTCCATTAGTCAATAAATTATTTACTTTTGTATTTAAATAATTGAATTCCCGTAGAATTTTCTATTAAATAATTGATTTAGAAATGAATTTTAGTTAAAATTTTAGATAATAATTGAATATTAAAACCATTATAAGCATGAATTTTTAGAAATAATTAAATTTCGAAAAGGTGTCAAATTAAAATTTTTTAATATTTGTATTTTTTTACTTTTAACTAACAATTTTGTAGAATTAATTTTTTGAAAAAGTTTAATTAAATTTGTATTGAAATTCTTTATTTGAAGTAAATATTTATTTAATTAAAGAATTTTTGAATAATCGAAATTTCGTAAAATTGAATTGTAAATAAATAGATTTGAAAATTCTCAAAGAACTTTTTGAAAAATTATTAAATATAATTGATTTAGAGAAGAATTTTAGTTAAAAATTCTAGAAAATAATAATTGAATTGAGATGATGAATATAATTTATTGTGAAGAGGAAAAGTCAAAATTTTGTCTGAAAATCAGGGAAAAGTCAGGGGAAAATAAAATTTTTTTGATCCTGATAGTTAAATTGTCGTAAAAGTTAAAAATATTTATTAAAATTTCCAATAAATTGGAATTGTAAGCTCAA
The DNA here is from genome assembly GCA_032872505.1 of Leptopilina syphax. Lineage (NCBI taxonomy): Eukaryota > Metazoa > Arthropoda > Insecta > Hymenoptera > Figitidae > Leptopilina > Leptopilina syphax. Next base: position 43,895,118 of record CM065470.1, on the reverse strand, counting down.
GTAGAAGTTACAGAGGAGAAATAATAAAGCATGAAAAATTGCAAATTCTTGTAATTTTATGGAATTCGAAATGCATTTATCCAGGCATGTATAATCATATATCCTGCTTAGGAGATTAAAATCTTGTTGAAATATTAGAATTAGCTTTACATTCAAAAGAGACAATCATTTATAAATTTCATTAATTTCACAATAATTCACATAAATTCTTATTTTCTTAATATTACAGCTTTCCTCGGTTGTAGTTGCAATAAAGGGAATTTAATATTAATTATAGTTATTAATATTAATAATTACAAGAAAATTTTTTCTTAATTTTTATAAAGAAATTTGAATTGACAAAGAACTCGAGAGTAAAAAATTGGAAAAAGTCGAATGTTGTGAATTAAAAAAAGTGATAAATAAATTTAAAAAAAACAAAATTGTAAATTTATAAATAAAAATGATTTAAATACGAACGTGAAAAAAATTGATCTATTGAAAGAACTGAAAAATGTAGGACAATGGTAAATTACAGATGAGGATTTGCAAATAGAATTTTCGAGAAGTGATTTCCATTTCTTCTGATATTTTTGCAATTATTTTTATGTTCTTCTAAGAACAAATATTCTGAACTGCTCATTTGAAAAGAAATAATACTTTGCCATGTCCTTGATCTCGTTGAGAATCCCGATTTACCATTGAAGTCTAAAGGATGCTGCATTTCTTTCAGTCGTGGGTGTTTACAATTATTACATCGAGGTGGGAACCGCAATCATTATTTATGAATGGATTATTTATTTCAATGTCTAGGAAAAAGTATTGAACCTGCTTACTTCATTTCAAAATGATTCTGAATTTCCACAACATAAAATAGAAGCAAAAAAATTTGTTTTTAATTTTTAGAGTTTATCACCAAGCGATCAACAATTTTCTCTTTTCAAAAAAATAACCATATTTGTTTACAATTTTTCTTAAACAATTTTTCTTTTCATAATATTGGAAGCTTTTGAAATACATCGATTATTTTGTAGAAAATATATTTTTTTATTCACAAAAAAATTGCCAAACAATTGTCAAAATTTTGACAGTTAATTTGTAAATAGAGTGATTATAGTGTTTTACTTTTTTTCACCTTACAACTTTTACAATAACAGCATTTTCAAAGTATTAAAAAATATCAAATTTTTGAAAATCTTAAATCTTAAATTCCTGTAAAACTTTCTAATAAAAATTGATTTAAAAAAGAATATTTTAGTTAAAATTGTTTCGCAAACATTTGAAAAATTGAAAGAACTGAAGTTCTAATTTTTAGAAACAATTAAATTTCAAAAGGTTTTACATTGAAAGTATTTTGAAATTTTAATTTCTGGCGGACAAATAAATAACAATAAGTATTAAAATATTTATTAAACAAAAATTACTGGAAAAATGAGGTTTTTTAAAAATTTTTATTAAAATTTTTCGAAAATAAATAGCCAAAAATAATTTTAAAAAATTGAAAGAATAAGGGTATTTCAAATTTCATTAATATAAATTTTATAATTCAATAAATTTTATTTTCTCACTTTAAAAATTTTTTTTTAAAATTACATTATTTGTATTTTTTGAATAATTGTAACTAAAAATTTGTAAAATACTAATTAAATTTTAGAAAAAAAATTTTGTATTTAAATAATTCAATTATCGTTGAATTTTAATAAGAATTGATTTAGAAAAGAATTTCAGTTAAAATTTTGAAAAGTAATTAAATATTAAATATTAGAAGCGTTATAAGAGGAATTTGAAGTTATAATTTAATTTTAAGGGCATTCGAACCATTATGACGTCACAGTTTTAGAACATATGTTTTGCACCAACTGTTACATCATAATGATTCAGATGCTCTTTTATAAGGTTTTTAAGTTCAAATCGTTTTAACATTTCAAACGCCATGAAAGTAAAATAATAGAATATTAAATGTTTATTTAAAATATTAATAGGTATATTATTTTCCATTCAAAATTATTAATTTTTTGTATAATTTTAATAAAAAATTCCAAGAAATAACTGACTCTTGGAAAAGTTACAGTTGTAATTCTTATAAATAATTAAATTTCGAAAGTTTTTACATTAAAATTATTTGAAATTTCAATTAAAATAAATAATAATAAGTTTTTAAATATTTCTTCAACAAAAATTATTGAAGTTTTCAATAAATTTAATGTAGAAATTCAAAAAAAAATTAAGTTTTCGAAAATACTAAATTAAAATGTTTTTGAAGATAATTGAATTCCCGAAAATAATTTTAAAAATTGAAGCAATTAAAAGTTTTGTCAAATTTCATTCAAATAAATTTTATATTTTAATGAATTTTATTTGTTTACTTTTAATGATTATTTTGATTTTCTGAGATAAATATTTAATCGTTATTATTATTTTTCTAAAGGAATTTAGATTTTCGAAAATTTCCACTTTCTAATCTTTTAAAATTAAATAATTTATCAAAATAGCTCCTGTAACTTCTTCAAAACTAATCTCAAGACTTCAAATCAATCATTTTCTATAGAATTTTTAACTAAAATTATTCTCTAAATCAATTATTTTTTAATAATTTTTGAGATACTTCTTTAAAAATTCAATTATTCATTTAAAATAAAATATAATAAAATCTTTTAATTTAATTAAAACTGTTCAAAAATCAAAATTTCAAAAATTTCAATTCAAAATCTTTTTGGATTATTTCTAGGAATTTTGACTTTAACTTCTCTATAACGTTTTATCATTTTCTCGAATTTTAACTAAAATTCGTCTCTAAATCAATTATTTTTAATAATTTGTAGAAAGTTCTTTGAGAATTCAATTATTCAATTATTTATTTATAAAAAAAGAAAGTTTACTTAAATACGTATAAAATTAATTTGTTTTCAATTCTATTTTACAAAAATTCGATTATTACAGATTTTTTCAATTCAAAAAAAATTTTTTAATTGGTAGATTTTGAAACCTATGGGTAATTTTATAGAAAATATGTTTTTTTTAATTGAAAAAATCTGTAATAATCGAATTTTCGTAAAATAGAATTGAAAACAAATTAATTTTATCATTCAGGGTTGCCACAGGTCAGGGAAATCAGGAAATTCAGGGAAAAGTCAGGGATTTTTATTTAAGTAACTGGAAAAAATTGAATTTTGGAGAAGTTACAAATGATTGCAGAAATTCAATTATTTTCAAAAGTAATAAAATTCTTCGCAAAAATTCAATTATGTTCAAAAATTAAAAAAAATTCTCGTCAAAATTAAATTATCTTTAAAAATCTTTTAAAATCTTCTCCAAATTTCAATTATTTTCAAAAATTTTAATAAAATTTTTTGCAAAATTTCAATTATTTTTCAAAAAATTTTTTTCAATTCAATGATTTTCAACATCTACAGTTTTAATAAAATTTCTCAAAAGAATTCGATTATTTAAAAAAAAAATTTGATAAAATTCTAAGCAAACTTCGCAATAATTCAATTATTTTCATAAATAATAACATTTTTTTACAAAAATTCAATTATTTTCAGGAAAAATAAAATTCATCATAGAATTTCAATTATTTTTAATACAATTTTAATTGAATTCCTCGAAAAATTTAATTATTCTTGAAAATTTTATTAAAATTTCTCGAAAAAATTCAAGTTTTTTGATAAAATTCTTTATGATAATTTAGTTTCGAAAAACATTCATTTATTGAATAAATTATATATTTTTGTACTTGGATAATTGAATTCTTGTAGAATTTTCCAATAAAAATTGATTTAAAAATGAATATTAGTTAAAATTTTAGATAATAATTGAATATTAAAAGCATTATAGCATGAATTTTTAAAAATACATAATTGAATGGAAATCGACGAATTTTAACAAAATTTTTGAAAATAGTGACATTTTTCGAAGAATTTACTTAAAATTGTATTAAAAATAATTGAAATCCTGTGAAGAATTTTATTAATTTATGAAAGTAATTGAATTCTTGCAATAAATTTTTTCAATTTTTTTTTTAATAATTGAAATAATGTAAAGAATCTTATTATTTATGAAAATAATTGAATTTCTGCATCGAATTTTATTACATTTTTTTAAATAATTCAATTCTTTTGAGAACTTTTATTTAAAAAGTAGATTGTGAAAATATTTGAATTTCAATGAAAAATTTCATTATATTTGTGAAATGTAATTAAATTCTTACAAAAAAATTAAGAGAATAATTCCATTTTTCTAGGAATTTACTTTAAATTGTATTATACAAAATTGAAATCCTCAGAAAAATTTTATAATTTTATGAATATAATGTAATTCTTACAACGAATTTTATCAATTTTTTTCAAATAATTGAATTCATGTGATAAATGTAAAAATAATTGAATTTATGCAACGAATTTTATTACATTTTATTTAAATAATTATACTCTTTTGAAAACTTGTATTAAAAATGTAAATTTTGAAAATTTTTGAATTTCAGCGAAGAATTTCATTATTTGTGAAATGTTCATAATTTAATTCTTGCAAAAAATTTTTGAAGATAATTTTATTTTTCGAGAAATTTATCTAAAATTGTATTAAAAATAATTGAAACCATGTGAAGAATTTTATTATTTATGAAAATTATTGAATTCTTGCAACGAATTTTATTATAATTTTTGTAAATAATTTAATTTTTTTTTTTAAATTTTATGGAAATTAAAACTTTTATAAAACATGAAGATATCAATCACTCCGAGTCTTCGACTCGGAGTAATTAATATCTTCATGTTTTATAATAATATTCTTATAAGTTGTTTAATTTTAAAAATGTTTGAATTTGAATTTTTTGAAGAATTTGAATTCCTATGGAAAAATAATAATTAAATACTTATTTAAAAATTTAGTTATTGATGTTTGCGAATAATTTTACAATTTAAGAAATTTGTAAGTAAATGTTAATAGAATGTTTTTTTGAGTATCTAATAATTTTTAGAGTGAATCAGAATATTCTTTATGGTCAGGGAAAAAGTGAACATTTTGTCTGGAAATCAGGGAAAAGTAAAATTAAATATTTAATTATACTAATAATTATAAATTATTAATTATATTTAATTAATATTTTTTTTTTGAGTATCTAATAATTTTTAGAGTGAATCAGAATATTCTTTATGGTCAGGGAAAAAGTGAACATTTTGTCTGGAAATCAGGGAAAAGTAAAATTAAATATTTGTGGCAACCCTGCGCATGTTCTTAAGAATATGATACAGTTGAAAATATTGGTGAACACTTCCCTTAATACTTTTTTCAGTTCTCTCTTAATTTGAATCAGTTAAAAATCATGGTTCTAACTGACAGTCAATGACTGACTTTTTGCTTCGGAATCAGTTAAAAATAACTGATTTTAAGTTTAAAAAATCACTGAAAAAATATATACACTTGACTAATTAAATCGGTCAAAAAAAATTTACTCAAATATCAGTTATTTTTAACTAATTGTCAGTATAGAAATACTACTATTTGAATTAGTGACTGACTTTTTACTTCTAAATCAGTTATTTTTAACTGATTCGTATTTAGAGAATTCTTTTGATAAAGTTTCCTGATTTCTCCCTGATCTGTATGACAACCCTAATAATGTAAGAAATGAAAATAAAAATGAAGAAAATGAAAAATGCAAAGGGAAACTAACAACTTGGTATATAAATGATGACATTGAAGAGAAAAATAAAAAGCGTGCTTTGAAAAATGACGAATCGAAGGAGGAAGGAGAAGAAGAGGAAAGCTTACTCATCAGGAGTGGAATATAATTATAATTATCCTTTATACCAATTTTCCAATCTCCTGATCATGTGACAATTCTGCATTCTAATGCCTCTCTATTGCACGTGACTAGGTGCAATGGATCGACACCCCATACAATAAAATCACGAGTTAGGGCCCCACTCCTATATATAATTCTCAAGGGGCCCCAGAGCCTTTCTTTCGATCGTACATCGACTTCAGTTCACGTTTATCTTTGCGACCTCTTACAACCTCAATCCGTTCATAGTTTAATTGTCATTCATTTTCAAAAGGATTCTCCGCTTTAGCCGTGACATTGATAATCAAGTTTCACGCGTTTCAGTTTCTAGTGTGAATAACTGCGAGTGTGACAGAGTTTTCATATTTTTTGTCTCTTCTTCTCATCCCCCCCCCTGGAGAAGAGGAGCTTTCGGGGGAATTTTCATTCAAAATTTACTTCAATGATTTTATTTTTTTAAATATAGACTTGGAGAGAGAGAGTTAGAGAGTAAGAAAAAGGAGGAAAAATTTGGAAAAGAGAAAAAAAAATGATCGTCTTCGCGTTTCGGTGAGTGCTTTCGATTTCATTGTAATGTATCGTTACGATACGATGCACATCCTTGTGCAATTATTTATTGTTCACACAGGGTTGGCTCGAATGCCGCATGCAATTCATTTGCATGCTAGGTGAAAGAATCGTTTCTACTTCTTCTTTTTCGTAGTGGCAATTAAATTATTTGCTTGAATAGATTCGAAAAACTATGACATAAGTTGATGCATAAACATTGAGAGAAGAGTCTGTTTTTAACAACGAAACGTGGTGTGTAAGCGATCAACATTTTTTTGGTTGTATCAATAACTTTGATTTCTTAAATACAAACCAAACGTTTTGTTGCAAAAATCAAACTTTTTTCGAGTATATGAATTTAAAAAAAAATCCATATACTTTTTAAAATGAATGAACTAAATGACATTTAAGCCTGACATGTTATATTCTATTCATAATTTAATGAACTATTTAAATTTTTTTTTTTTTATTACAAAAATAAATAATTTACTATTGATTTTTATTACTGTTATCACAAGTTAAGGGTTTATAACAAAAAGTAAATTTACAAATGTAATAATTAATATATCAACTTAGTTTTATTCAAATTCGTAAATCTATAATAGCGATAACAATAGTGATAGGGATAATTAAATTATTAAAATTAACTTAAATTTAAATTAATCAAAGATTATTATTAGAAAAATTTTCTCATTATTTTTGTCAAAGAGAAATCAAACCAACTTTTTAAATGCAGTATTTGAACGTAAACAAAATTTGCATGAAAGCGACAATGATAAACTTTCCTTGCTATTAAAAAGGATTTTGAATAATTTGCATAATTACAATTATGAAATTATGAATTATGAGACCAGTATTCTTTGTACTGAGAATAAATGCGAATATTTAATAAAATGAAAATAAATGAGTTAAGGGTATAATAAATAAATAAGTGCACTGAGAGAACTGTTTAGATTTAGTTAGTAAAAAGATCGTTGCTAATTTTTATTAGTTACTATTATTGTTTTAGTTACCAGCCATTTAGTTGGTAATTTAACTAATTAAATAGTTATACCAACAAAAAAAATTATTAAATGAAATAAATAATTAAATAAAATAGCTAAGTTTATTGATAAAGATTGAAATCACAACCAATAGATTAAATTAAAAATTATCTTGGAAAAAATGGTTTAACTGTTGTCAAATGGTGACAAACACTTTTTCAAAATTTTTCAAAATGGAATATTCTCGGTTTTGAAGCACAGTCTTTCTATAACGTTTTGATACGTTTTTTTTGTCTCAATTTGATATTATTCTTAGAAAAACTGTGAGAATGCAAAACAAAAATAATAAGTTTTCCATAAATTTGAGTTTTCTTCATTTATTAGGGTGTCCAGAAAAATTTGATTTTGTTTTTCCCTGATTTCTATAAAGAATTTTAAGTTTTTCTCTGACCATAAAAAACATTCTAATTTATTCTAAAAATGATTAAATACAAACCAAAAAAAATGTTTCTAATCCTACATCTATTTCTGAATATATTCTCAATAATTGTAAAATTATTCGAAATATCATTAGATTTTTTGGAATAAATATATTTAATCATTATTATTATTTTTCCAAAGGAATTAAGATTTTCAAAAATTTCCACTTTCAAATGATTTAAAATTCATTAATTTATCAAAATTTCTCCTGTAATTTCTTCAAAATTAATTTCAAGCCTTCATTTCAATAATTTTCTGATAGAATTTTTAACTGAAATTATTCTCTAAATTAATTATTTTTTAATAATTTTTAAGAAACTTCTTTGAAAATTAAAATAATTCAAATAAAGAGAAAAGTTCATTGGAAATATTTCTGAAATCCACTTGTCTACAATTCAATTTTACGAAATTTCAATTATTTGAAAATGTTTTTAAAAAAAAATGAATTAATTTCAAAAGAATTTGATATAAAAATTTTCGAAAATAATAAAATGTTTTAATTTAATTAAAACTATTCAAAATTCAAATTTTCAAAAATTTCAATTCAAAATCTTTTTGGATTATTTGTAGGAATTTCTACTATAATTTCTCTAACATTTAATTATTTTTTTCAACTTTTAACTAAAACTGATTTCTACACTGAAAAAAAATTAATTGATTCAAATAACCGATTAATTGACTATTATCAATTAAATATTTTCTTTAGACAAATAATATTTATTGGAGTCAATTAAATGGTACTTGAACCAATAATTTCAGTATTAGAAACAAATATGTACCATTAATTGACTCCAATAAATATTATTTGATTGAAGAAAATATTTAATTGATAATAGTCAAGTAATCGGTTATTTAAATCAAATAAATTTTTTTTAGTGTAAATCAATTATTTTTAATAATTTTTAAAAATTTCTTTGAGAATTCAATTATTCAATTATTATTTACATAAAAAAGAAAGTTTACTTAAATACGTATAAATTTCATTTGTTTTCAATTCTATTTAAGGAAAATTCGATTATTCGAGATTTTTTCAAAGATATATTTTCATATAATTTAATTGATTTCAAAAAAATTTTAATAAAAAGTTTTCAAAAAACTAACTTATTCAGAATTTTTAATTAAAATGATCAAAAGTTGAAATTTTTTAATATTTCTGTTTGAAATCTGTCGAAATTTAATTATTATAATTTATTAAAATATTGCAAACGCAATTCTTCTAAAATTCAATTATTTTTGGACTTTATTTGTTAATTAATTTATAAATAATAATTTTATGCTATAAAGAGAAAAATGTTCTTAAATCCAAAAATAAGTAGCAAACCAAAAAAATATGTTTGAATTAAACATATTTTATAATTGAATTAAATGTAATTTTTATTGAATCAAACTTATTTTGCATTTAATCAAAGTTATTATGTTTAATTCAAAAATAATTTTTGGTTGACTGATTGATATGTTTGATTTAAATATATTGTTTTCTCAGTGTAGTTCTATAATAATTACACCGAAAAAAAATGTTTTATAAATAATTTCCATCAAAGAAGAAAGATTGAAATTAATCTTTTAATTAAAAAATTTTCAAATATAGACAAAAATTCCTCTTTTTTTGTAGATGAATATTTGTATTTGAAAATAAAATGAAAAAATAATAATAGTTGAACTGAATTTTCTTCTCACTTTGGGATTTTATTTTTTTCTGTGTAAATTATTATTTAAAATAAATTCAATTTCATATTTTGTAAACTCGTGTAAATTTCAATTATTGTCAAAAATAGAAAAAAACTTTAGGTTTTGTATTAAAATTCGTGGGGATTTCAAAGTTTATAAGTCATCAAAAAGAAATTCAAGAAAAATTTAATATTTTAAAGGTTGTTGGACACCAAAATTCAGAATTTTCTTATGAATTCTAGAAATTTAATATTTTTCCAGCACTTTTGATGAAATTCCCTGACTTTTCCCTGATTTCTCTGAACAACTTTATTTTTTCTGTTTTTTCCCTGAATTCCCTGATTTTCCTTAACTGTAGCAACCCTGATAATAAAAATTATAAAAATGTAACAAATAGTATCTTTTGAATTATAAATAAATATTATGATATATTTTTTTATTGCTTTATAAATAAATATTGTTGTGTACAGTAAATAAATAAATAAAAAAATAATAAAAATGAAAGAAGAAAACAAAGTATAAAATATAATGGAAGAGTTTAAAGTATATTTCCATTTTCTTTAATTGAAGTGCAGTTATCAAGTTTATTTTAAAAGCAATTTCCAAGATATACCTAATTATTCTTTTTAACTCTCTCCCATTGACATTTAATATTGCCGTTATTAAAGCAATGTCATATTATCAGAAGAGTGCATGATTTCTGAGCAGTTAACATTGAAGTTAAATTATGAAGTGCGATAGATTAATTAGTGTTTGTAACAAGTCATAATTAACTTTTTATACCATTCAATGTGATGTTAAATAATTGAACCGTGTAATATTTAATTTATCATCGTGTTAAAAAGGATTCATCAAATAAATTCTTACAAGCATTCATCCTTATACCGAAGGACGTGACAGTGATATTTTTCTCATTAACTTTTCGCGACAGTGGAATTCAAATTTCATAATTTTCTTTCGATTTTGCAAGTCTATTAATTTTGTTTTTATTTATATTCTTTATTAGATATAATTTTTAAACGATTTTTTGTTCAACTCCATATTCAAACGCTAATTTTTAATCCTGAATAATATGGAAAAATCACTAAATTATTCTGAGATTATTATTATTATTATTATTATATTTTTTAAATTATTATTATAAAAAAAAATTACATTATATACCCTTTCTTTAAAAATTGAGAATGTTTGGATAATTATTGTAAAAAATTTTAGTTAAGAATTTATTGTGTTTACTCAATTTGTTGTTTTCTAATTTTGAAATACTACATGCGGTGGATGTCTATAACTTTCAATCCAAAACAACAATATTTAACTGTTTTAAAAAATTAATTTACACTACAAAAAATATTCAAAAATAAAAGGTCCTTAATAGTTTTAAGTATTTAGGATTGAGAAATCATATCGAAAAATTTCCTTATTTTTGTTTCCGTTAAAACTTTTTAATGGAGTATGCAAAAAAACTTAAATGAAGAAATTGTTTTTTTTATTTTGACAAGATCTTCAATTTCTTCGAAGGTTGTTTTTTTCAAGTCAAAATATGAGAAGATTTTTATTTCACAAAGAAATAAATAAAGTAGAAGAGAAAGTATAATGGAAAAAAATGACATAATTCTTATACCTTCATATGCAACAACAATGCATGTAGGACATATATATTTATGCTCAAACCTCAAGAAAGTTATTATGCAAGAAAAAATTAACCAATCAATTTAAAAAAATATCTTTAATATTAATATTTACTAATGTCACACTTATCGAAATTAAAAGTAAAAGGTTTTTCTTCTTCATTACATTACAATTATTATTGTAAAAATTTTTTTTCATGTCTTACTTCGGATCTTTTTAAGATATTTTTGAAATTTAGTTTGAAAATGCTTATAAAAATAAATTTTTATGTATATAATAAATATGGGATAAATAAATAATAAACCCTTTATTTTCTTCACACCGTTGAATAATTGAAAGTGAATAAATAAATAATGTACTTACCAACATTTATAGACGCGAAGTGCAAATCAACTAAGGTTATCGGATACTTTTAATTATGCTTATCAGTTTGTACCATTCTCTTTACAATTGAATGGTTAATGAATAATAATGTGTTTACTTACAATGTCGACCGTTATATTATGAAAATTTTCTGGTCCTATAACGTACTTTTAAATCAATGCATTATACTAACAGTAACTAACTCTTCCCTGTGACGTAAGTTTCTTACAGACGAATAATTATATTGTTTCTGAAGAATAATCTATGCAAAGATACCATTCACTACTTATTCATTCCTTAAAAGAACAATTGAAATTTATTTGAGAAGAAACCGTTTCTTTTTCTTGTTTACCTGAAACATTAAATAAAAGTAGAACATTATTTGTCTCTTTATTTCGTATTCATTTATTCCACATTGGGGAAAATTTTAATCTTTTTTGCATGGAAATAATAACAATTAAGATTTAATACTCTAATCGTGGTTCCAGTGGAAATAAGCGAAAAAGCGCTAGTTTAACGATTTCAAATTTTCAACGTTAGAAAGCGAAACTACCAATAAGTTGTTTTTTGATTTTTCTAGAGAAAGACGGTAAATCTTTCATGTATGTAAAGCAATGGATCGACATACAATTACTGTGAACCATTTTGCATTGACGGATAAGGTGAACGAAGAGGTCGTGTAGGTCACGCTGATTACGTAAAGGAGTCTCGAGTTAACCAGGAAGAGCGAATCCTAAATGTCAGATTGGATCTGTTCAGTAGGCTCCATAGAGTCCTCTCTTATTCTCCCAACAATAAATTAGAGGTCAAAGGTCATAAAGGCCTATTATCTGAAACATTAATATCGTTTAAGCTGTATGCAGAAAATTCGACCACATACTTTACGCGTATGAACAATGAATGAAATTAGCAAATAACCATAAAGAATGAGCCATCGCGTGAGTTATTATAATATTAATCCCAAGCGGATCGAGTACAAGCGAAATGTCATCTCTTACAAGACAAGGTCTTCGTTCTTCCACCTAGAGAATGTATTTATATATATATATATATACCTCTAACTCTGCTTATTCGTGTTGCCACATATTTTTAAAATAAATACCAACTTCTCATTTAAAATTACCTTTAAGCGCATGCTGAATCATTTCGGGTACTTTGACTTTTTTTGTTCTCATAGTTTTAGAAAATAAATAACATTTGAATGGTTATTGCAAATAATATTAATTCTGTGCCACGAATTCACTATTTTAATATTGTCGTATATCGGTGATTAGATTTAAAATGACATTTTTAGTCCTACTGGAAAAAATACCCGTTTTCGGTACTTCGATTTTTGAAAATATTTGTAGGCCAAAAAAATGGTTGCAAAACCAAAAATGGTTATACTTTTATGATAACCTATATATAATCATAAATAAATTATGCAAATTTGAGCAATTTTGAAAAAAATGTCCGCCATTTTGAATTTTGAAAATTATGAAAATCTGACTTTAGATTTGTAATCAGCGACCCAAAAAAACCCCCGGGTAACTAGTTTCAGTAAAATCCACTGGCTGAGTTTCCCAAGGGTATATGAGAGGGTTAAGACGTTTCTTTTGACTTTAAACACTTTTCGTTCATATTATCAAAAGTTATTAACATTTTAAAAATGGAAATTTTGAAAAAACTTGTCAGTGGGTTTTTAATAATTTTTGAGAAAATTTCTCAATTGAATTCTAAAAGAGAATACCGTGGAACCTCGATTATCCGAACTAATTTAGATAGGACCTGGTTCGGATAATCGAAAGTCAATAAAATTTCTTTATTTTTATGAGATTTTTGTACCAATAGACGTAAAAATTAATTTAATTTGTGTTCGATAAAGTTCTGATAAACGGAAGTTCGGATCAAATGATTTACAGTTCGGATAACAGCAATATTTAATTATTCAAAGAAAAAAAATCATCTAAAATAACTAATGGTTTTTTAAATAAACTAGAGTTTCTGATAATGAAGCCAATAACCATAAGAGCCACCCTCACAAGAAAAGGATATCCAGAGGATATGTATAGTATAAAACTATCAAAAAGAGATAAATTTCAAAATTTTTTAATATTTAACATTTTTGAAATAGTGCCAAATTTTCTACTAATAAAATATTTTCTAGGGAAGTAAACTTACGATTTTAATTAAAAAATCTTTATTGTGTACCTAGGGTAGAGGGTCCCAAGATGGAAATTTCGTTTAAAATTTTTGTATAAAGTAGCAGCACCTTATGCTTTTTGTTGTTAGTATAGACGAAGTTTTTAATGCACATTTGAAGGAAAAAAAAAATTTGTTTATGTTCTGCACACACCTCCTGAAATTTGTGTCCCATGAAGTTTTCCTACAATTTCTTTTTAAGTAGGTAACAGTCATTTAAATTTTTATTTTCAATAGGTATTTATCGTTAAAATACTATTTACGTATTGTACAATAATATTCTAGAATGATTTTGTCGATATTTTGTTTGAATACAAATTTTTTCTGGGGCTTAAAAAATTGTGTCATTTAACCATAAAAATAAACTACTTTTCATTTATTCTTTTCTAAGCTGTAAATGGTTTCAGACTTTGTTTTTTATATTCTTATATTTACTTTTGTTTTCGATTATACACAATTTTTAATAGTTTTGTGAGGTTTTTTGGAGATTATTGAGAAGGTGTCTATCTTAGGGCCATTTTTTTAAATAGAAAATTTTGATAATTGGAAAAAATATTTTAAAAAATTTGTGTGTTGACAATAAAAAGTTTTTTCTTTGGTCAAAAGATACCTAATACCTGTATTATACTTTCATTCAGTGTATTTTAATTTAACATATGTTATTGGGTTTGGATTCTAGAATATTAAATCAAAACCATGTCCAACATGGAGCGCTCTAATAAATTCACCCAAATTAAAGTTAAATGCAAAAAATTACGATTTTTGACTTTCTGATTTTTAACCATTAAATATTTTAATCCGACATTTGTAATTCATAATTCATAATTTCATTATTCTGACGACAAAATCCTAATAAAAAACATCAAAATTAACCCAGTGCCAAATTTAACATTTTCATGCCTCTGGTATATGTACCACTTAGAAAATTTAATAAAACTCTTATAATTTAAAACCAATAAACAATTAATATAGCTTTTTCAATCACCAACGTAACTATATACTATAAGATATAAAATACATTTTTTCCAGGGTTGCCATTTTGAATTTCGAAAATCTGACTGCAGATTCGTAATCAGCGACCCTGAAAACCTCCGAGTAACAAATTTTATGCAAATTTGAGCAATTTCGAAAAAAATGTCCGCCATATTGGATCCGCCATTTTGAATTTTGAAAATCTGACTCTAGATTCATAATCAACGATCCCAAAAACCCCCGAGTAACAAGTTTCAATAATAAATCTACTGCCTGAGTTTCTCGGGGATAATGCCTAATTGACTGTCAAGTTTCACTTCTATCGGTCAAAACCGTTTTTGAGTGATGCGCGGTCAAAATTTTGCGGACACACATACATATATAATTTCCTCGATAAAATTTTTGAATCTTCTAGAGTGTAAAAATAAATAATACAATAGAAATTTCGAATTCCGTGTAATGTATAGATAAAAGTCTGATTTCATTAATAAGGACTATAGAAAGCTTGGAGCACGGGCGTGATTCTTATTTCAACATCAAAAGTGTTGTTAAATTAATAAGCAATAGATTTTACACCATTTAAGGGCGCCACTGTCTATATGCTCATTAACCACTATGTTAAAATAACAGGCAACAAAAACAACACCACTTTTCTTCTGTGTTTAGTAATTCGACCATGTACCTGTAAAGAGATATAAATAGTGTAGCGGACGGATTGATTTATTGAAATGATTGAATCGAAATTAGCACTCGTGAGAGTAGAACAGGTAGTGGTTTGTTTAAGAGGCGAAAATGGATGGAGTGTCATTTGTATTAAAAGGGGGGAAAATAACAATCGTGATATAGAACCTTGGGAAACACTACATGAACACTGACGTGATATGTTGTGGCAGGTGCGGCGCGTGTATGCAAATCAGTCTGAAATATAAGATTTATAATCTCAATATCAATAGTTTTTATATGGTGTTTTCTAATATTAGTAGTATGAATTTCATGTAAACTCTAAAGAAGGATTTTTTTTATGATGGAATGAGATTTTGCTATACAAAAACATTCTTATCAATAGTAAAAAAATTGCAAACTGGAATTTTGTTAAAATTTTAAAAACTGTTCGAAAATAGCTGCATTTTTTTAAAAAAGCTCGTAACTCAGTTTTATTGTTGATTTTCAATTTTAAGATGCTAATGATTGCCTTAAAATACAATTAAAATTAAACCAAATTTTTTTATGAATTTGATAAACCTGTTTGGAAATAAATTAATAAAAATATATCTAAAATTCTCAAGATTCTTATGCTTATTTTTCTTTCTTCGCGTATACAGGTTCTTAGGCCTATTTGCATTCGCGCAATGTACAATTTTACCAACCAGAATGGTGCAGGATCTTGGTCGAAGGGCCAACGCATCGATGGAAAAATATTACCAACAAGAACAGGCAATTATCGATTCTCGAATTCACTTGACTCAAGGTTCACCGTCGTGGTACCTGGCTGCTTCCCACGAGATGAGTCCAGCTTCCCAGAATCTTTCAAAGAGAGCCCTTAGGATGGAGACCATGGCATTGATGCTCGTTGAATTACTCAAAATGACTCCTGAGGATGCTGTAACTCTTCTTCCTTCGGTATTCATTTTTTAAATAAATATATTTATTATAAATATTTTTAAAAACAAAATTAACTATAAAAATTCTTTCTGTTAATTAAAACTAAGATTACTAGTAGTTTTAGTTGCAGCAAAGTTATCGTAAACGCATAATTAATAATTTAAAGTAGGATATACTTTATCTAAAAAATTTCAAATATCTTTTAAAATGAAATGGACAAACTGAGACTTTTTTGTGAACGTATCTACACATTGACAAAAACAGTATATTAGCATATTAAAAATCCATTGTGTAACAAACATTGAGTACTAAATCAACAATAAAGATGTATATATTATACTATATTCAGGTACATTTTTATAAAAGTATTTCAAAACAAATAATTATTGAAATATTTATGTCAGATGTAATTAAAGATGCATATTTAACAATTCGCGGCAATTGCTGAGATACTAAAGTTAAATCAAAGTATTTTTGCTGCAATAAGCAGTTAAATTATGAATTGATTTGCAGCATTATAATTCCATTTATCATAAAAATTATATAATCTATTACTCAAACTGATAATAATTTTTACAATCTTAATAATAACAACAGAAATAATTAATAAATCTTGTAGGTTTTTTTTTATTTCACATGTGAATTCTTTGAACTTTAAATATAGAAAATAATAATAATAACAATCCGATTTACTTTATACTTGAATGATTTTTTAATATCATAACTCGAACGATTTCCAATGAAAGTCTTTGACATTTAATTTCATTGTTTCATTCACTTTCTCTACAGTAACTACTAAAATCTTTATGCAACCTTCAACTTGAATATCTTCATTTCTTTTACTACTCAAGATGGAAATGTTATTTTCTGCTACCTCAGGGTTGCCTTGCCACAAATATTCAATTTTACTTTTCCCTGACTTTTCCCTAATTTCCAGACAAAATTTTCAAATTTTTCCCTGACCATAAAGAATATTCTGAATCACTCTAAAAATTATTAGATACTCAAAAAAACATTTTATTACATTTACATACGAATTTCTTCAATTGTAAAATTATTCGCAAACATCAATAACTAAATTTTTAAATAAGTATTTAATTATTATTTTTCCATAGAAATTCAAATTCTTCAAAACATTCAAATTCAAACATTTTTAAAATTAAACAACTTATAAGAATTTTATTATAAAACATGAAGATATTAATTACTCCGAGTCGAAGACTCGGAGTGATTAATGTCTTCATGTTTTATAAAAATTTTAATTTCGATAAAATTTAAAAAAAAAATTAAATTATTTACAAAAATTATAATAAAATTCGTTGCAAGAATTCAATTATTTTCATAAATAATAAAATTCTTCACATGGTTTGAATTATTTTTAAAACAATTTTAGATAAATTTCTCGGAAAATAAAATTATCTTCAAAAATTTTTTGCAAGAATTAAATTAGATACATTTCACAAATAATGAAATTCTTCGCTGAAATTCAAAAATTTTCAAAATTTACATTTTTAATACAAGTTTTCAAAAGAATATAATTATTTTAATAAAATGTAAGAAAATTCGTTGCATAAATTCAATTATTTTTACAAGTAATAAAATTTTTCACATGAATTCAATTATTTAAAAAAAATTGATAAAATTCGTTGTAAGAATTCCATTATTTTCATAAAATTATAAAATTTTTCTGAGGATTTCAATGATGTATAATACAATTTAAAGGAAATTCCTAGAAAAATGGAATTATTCTCTTAAATTTTTTGTAAGAATTTAATTACATTTCACGAATATAATGAAATTCTTCGTTGAAATTCAAATATTTTCACAATCTACTTTTTTAATGAAAGTTCTCAAAAGAATTCAATTATTTAAAAAAATGTAATAAAATTCGATGCAGGAATTCAATTATTTTCATAAATAATAAGATTCTTTACATTATTTCAATTATTTAAAAAAAAATTTGAAAAAATTCATTGCAAGAATTCAATTACTTTCATAAATTAATAAAATTCTTCACAGGATTTCAATTATTTTTAATACAATTTTAAGTAAATTCTTCGAAAAATGTAACTATTTTCAAAAATTTTGTTAAAATTCTCCGAAAGAATTCAATTATGTATTTTATCAATTATGTATTTTTAAAAATTCATGCTATAATGCTTTTAATATTCAATTATTATCTAAAATTTTAACTAATATTCATTTTTAAATCAATTTTTATTGGAAAATTCTACAAGAATTTAATTATTTAAATACAAAAATAAATAATTTATGGAATAAATGAATGTTTTTCGAAACTAAATTATCATAAAGAATCTTATCAACAAATTTGAATTTTTTCGAGAAATTTTAATAAAATTTTCAAGAATAATTAATTTTTCGAGGAATTCAATTAAAATTGTATTAAAAACAATTGAAATTCTATATGATGAATTTTATTATTCATGAAAATAATTGAATCTTTGTAAAAAGTGTTTTTATTTTTATGAAAATAATTGAATTATTGCGAAGTTTGCTTAGAATTTTATCAAATTTTTTTTTTTAAATAATCGAATTCTTTTGAAAAATTTTATTAAAACTGTAGATGTTGAAAGTCATTGAATTGAGAAAATTTTTTTGAAAACTAATTGAAATTTTGCAAAGAATTTTATTAAAATTTTTGAAAATAATTGAAATTTGGAGAAGAATTTTATTATTTTTAAAGATAATTGAAATTTGGAGAAGAATTTTATTATTTTTAAAGATAATTGAATTATGACGGAATTTTTTTTAAATTTTTGAACATAATTGAATTTTTGCGAAGAATTTTATTGCATTTGAAAATAATTGAATTTCTGCAATCATTTGTAACTTCTCCAAAATTCAATTTTTTTCCAATTACTTAAATAAAAATCCCTGACTTTTCCCTGACCAATTTTACTTTCCCCTGATTTCTCTGACCTCTGTCAACCCTGAACCTACACTGAGAAAACTGGAGTATTGGACTAAACATCTGGAGGGACAAATCGTTGATATTTGAGAGTTAGCTATTGGATAACAATCTAAATGTTCAAATTCACCATTGACAGATATTCGTGTCCTTTCTCTTGGAGGGAAAATGAGTTTATAACAGAGGGACAAATTAACCATCTTGAGAAATCCCTTCCTTATCCGGCGCGAAATGAATAAATATGGCAACCTAACCCCTAAATTAAATACATAAAATGTCAGAAAAATAATTTCGCGCGCATCAGATCGTACACATTTTCTGCGCAACTTTTAACCCTCAGATATAATGGGAGAGAATATACAAGTAGATTTCCATTATCAATTAAAAACTTATTTTAGAAGGACTATTTAACTCTCTTCATAAGCAAAGGAAACATACACTTTTTGAACCTCTGAATTTGACTCTCCAGTTTTCTCAGTGTATATGTTTCAGAATGATTTTATATTTTTATTTTATAATTTAATACGTCTGTACATTTTTAACTTTTCATTATTTATTTCTGTAATACAAATCAATCTAATTTAATATTATTTAAAAAATATATTTTTTTAATTATTATTAATCAGGGTGTTTAACATGGATTGGGAAAAAAATTTTCTGACTTTTCCCTGACTTTTTTCCTGATTTTTTACTAATTTTATTTTTGCTTTTTTGGGACAAAAATATGGTAACTGACATATTTAAGATAAGACATTTTTATTCTTATTGTTTTTTCAATACATATTGTTAAGATATATGTAAATACGAAACAGTTTTTGAAAAAAATTAAAAATAGTGGAGATACGCACGCATTCCCGTGCAGCACTACATTCCTTTATGGTGTACATGATTGGCATTTCAATTTTTATCTGAAACAAGTGAAAAAACATTTTTTTTTAAAAAGTGATATATTTTGATAAAATTTTTTTTTCTGACGTAACTGTTTTGAAAAAAAATTTTTTACGTAAATGGGAATCATGCAGAAAGCTTGCCTTTATCTCTCGAATTATGTCTTACATTGAGACACTTGTTTTTGCAGTGTAAATAACATTCAACCATTAATAAATTAAATTTTTTTTCAAAAATTAAACATATGATTTTGTCTTATAAATTTGAAATTATTATTTATGTTTAAATTACACATCCAAAAGTCTAGTTCTATAAATTTAATTAAAGTCAGAGCAATAAATAAACGGAATAGTGTCTTTTAATAGATTCAAGCTTGAATCAGAATGGGATGTTCAAGTTTCATTCATAAAGATTGAACGAGTCTTGAATCAAACTTGAAATCAGCATTTCATATTTTCTATTACAGGTGGGAATCAATGTGTGTAGTGGAAACGTGGCGAATAGTTTACGCATGGTCGCGGAATGTAAAAAAGTTGATCCCAGCTATAGAACACACACAGGAAGATGCAACAATGCCCTGCATCCCTCTTGGGGTGGTGCTCTTGAATCCTATACAAGATTCCTGGCTCCAGAGTACGAGGACGGTGTGTCTCTACCAAAATCACACCTCCCCAGTGCCCGGGAAGTTTCCACTAAAGTGCATTCGGGTGGGCCCGATCTGAAGCATCCTTATCTCATGGCACTCACAGCCATGTTTGGCCAATTTGTTGCCCATGACTTGGCACACACTCCACGAATGGAGCTGCCGAATGGCGAGAGGCTGAAATGTTGCGATGTTGAATTCGAGAATTTCCATCCGGAATGCTTTCCAATCCAGGCTGAAAATGCAATTGGATGCATGGAATATACCAGGTCAGCTCCTCATCCAGGAAGTACGCTTGAGGTGAGACTTTCGGAAGTACCTGAGTTTAATTACACACGATTTATAAATAATAGTATATGCATATCTTACTCAAGGAGAATCATAAATTTTATATATTCGATTAAATGCTTTCAGGAAGGAATGTTGATTAATAATATTTATTTAACTCAACATTTATTATATTGACTTTTTTCAATTATTTTCTCCCCATTGATCTTGGAATTTAAATTTTATTTCCTTGAGTAAAATTCAATTTTCATTTAACGGTTTTGTTATATTTTATTCATTCAAACAATTTTATTTTGTATCTTATTAATAATAATAGAGAAAGTGTTATAGTTAAATAAAGAAGGTAATAGTGTTCAAGTAAGTAAATTATAAACTCTTTAAACTTTTTCATATTTACTGACGGTTTAAGTCAGAAAATCGAATTTCACATATAAAATCCACTAATTAATAGAGGGGTCATAAAATGACTTTATTATTTTACTGAAACTGAATTTTGATAGCAGCTTGAATGTAAATATAAATCATCGTCGGCTGTCGATAATAATCATTGACTATATAATTAACGTTAATATTCAAGTGGCAAAGATGTACCGTATATTGCTAATCAATCAGATGTTATCCTAAACGCAAGCTGTAAATCTTGCGACATTTGTTATTACAAACATCTTATCCTATTGATCCTTATCAAACTTTCTCAATGTACCAGGAAATTATTGTATAGTGTATTTTTTTGATTAATTCCACACTTATTTATTTATGAACATTTATGGTAGAATTTGTAATTGACATGATGCCATATTACTACATTTATTAGACATTAATTAGTTTTTTAAAAATTTATTTACATTTTCATTCTCACGTTATTATTTTTATTAATCAAGTTAGTATCATAAGATTAATTTTCTAAATTTTAATTTATAAAATAAAGTATTCTTTATTTATTTATATATTTTAAAGGGGTACAAATCTGACCTTTCGTATAAAGTACTAAACTTATAAATTAAAAATTACAATAATCAGTTCAGTCATAAACTTAGATATAGATTGTGAAAAGAAACCAACACAAATAGAAACCACATTCATTTTTCTATGAATTTTATTTATAAACAATTCTTTATTGTATAAAAATTATTTTCTTGAATTATTATTACCTTTGAACTATTATTTAATGTTCATTTTATTTAAGAAAAATAGTTTATTTTCTATTTATTTAAATTTTAGGGATGTAAATTAGGACCAAGGCAACAGATAAATCAAGCGTCGTCTTATCTTGATTTATCAACAATTTATGGAAGCTCAGAGGAGACGTCGAATGTCCTTAGAGCAAGAACTGGGGGATTATTGAATACGCAGAGAAAAAATTTACCAATGGCATCGAAGGACTCATTAAATTGTCGAAGTCAAAGTAAAGCCTTACCATGTTTTTTCAGCGGTGATTCAAGAATTAATGAGCATCCTGGATTGGCATTAATGCACGTTCTTTTTCTTCGTGAGCACAATCGAATAGCACAGAAACTTGAAAAAATTAATCCACATTGGGACGATGAGAAACTTTATCAGGAAACGAGAAAAATTGTCATTGCCGAAATGCAACATGTGACTTACAATGAATTTCTTCCTGTCATCATGGGCGAGAGTCTTCTAGATAAGTGAGTCAGATTTTATGTTAAACTTAATCAAATAAATTAATAATTAATTAATTTTGTTTATTCTAATAATGTTCAGTTTAGAAAAACAATTTTATACTAAATGTATGAGTATTATAAAACATTAAATTAACAGTATCCATGTGCGGAAAAGTTCCCGGAATGAATCCGAGAAATTCTCAGGAATGAAATGGGAATAAAAAATGAAAAAGTCATACAGGCACTTCTGTCAATTTATTCTCAGTCTCATTTCCTGGAACTCTTTATTCACGGGAAAGCAATTGCAGGGTAAAATTAGAAATAATCTTTTAATATTCATATAATAAAGTTTAATTGGCTATTCAGGTAATACTCCATGTTGGGATTGAAACAATGTTAGAATATATTGCTTTAATATTACAATGAAATATTTCAAACTTGCATGCAGCAATTTAACGAAAATACATATAGGAAACATTATTATAATTTAAATTACTCTAATTTTTTTAAGAGAAAAAATTCAAATTTAAAAAGAATTTTTCCGTTTGTCCGGCTGTTTGAAGATTCGACTTGCGTTTAACTCCAGGAGGATACTTTCGTGGATATGATTTTCGCGTGGACGGCACAATGACGAATGCAGCTTCTTCGGCAGGATTTTCATTTTTTGTTGCATTGACACCAAAGACTCTTGATCTTGTTGACTCACGATCTGCTCAGAAGTCCGGTGAACGATCACTTCTTTCTGCTTTTTATGCACCACAAGAGCTTTACGAGGCTGGAGCAATTGATCGATTAATCGCTGGAGCAACTGGTAAGTAAAGGCACTGTGATGTCCTGAGAACAGAATCTATTTAATATTCTTTGACTTAAGGCTTTCCCAGGGTTACCTCAACAAACATTTTTTTTATTTTAAATTATTCTGTTGTGAGTTATAGTGTACAACGCAAAACTATTTTTTGAGGGTGCTTGAGAAGATTCACATTCAATCGCGCAATTTTTAATATTTTGACATGAAAATTTAGAAAAATATTGTTCAAAAGTTGTAGTATGATATGAAAACAGATAGTATAAATTAACTCTCTCTGTATCACCAAAAAAAAATTATTAAAAATATAAATTTCTTCACCATTTAACCTTTACCCCCCTTAAGAAATGTAATTTACATTTTCCAAAAGCAAATTTTCTAAAAATCATTAGATCTTCTTTGATGATAATTTTTAAATTCTATGACAGCGGGACATTCCAGAAAGCCATTTCCGCCAGGAATAAATGAGATTCTTTTGGATCGATATTTTCACGATGGAAAGACAAATGATGTTGCTGTTGACTATGCTGCTCAAATGATTCAACAAGGCAGAGATCATGGCTTGGCATCTTATACCAAATGGAGATCTTTCTGCGATCTTCCAAATGTCGATGAGTTCTTCGATCTTAAAGGAACAATGTTATTAGAAACAATTGATAGATTACAACGAGTTTATAGGTGCGAACGACAGTTTATTATCTTATATATGCTAACTTATAAAACTACAGTTGATGACATGTTATTTAGTGGTCACGTATTTCCTTAGTACAGTATATGGAACTTGTGAACACTAAATAACATGACCCCCTACTGCCGTCTAAAAGAGAAAGATACATAAACAACTGTTTTGAAAAAATTGAGTTTTTGGTATCAATGAGCTGAAAGATTATTTAAATGCACCGATTAAATAAATGTTTAGCGTGAAATTTGCTTGAGAATTTAAATTACATTTTCACGTAAATTGATTTAGACAAAAATTTAAAAAATTTTTACGTTCAGATTACTTTTATACTAAACATTTATTTGATGCGGACACTCAAATCCGTTCACTAAAAATTGTTTCAAATATTTCAAACAGTTGAAATAATTATTTAATAAATTTTCAGAAATTTTTCGGTGCTGTGGGGGTGCACAATATATATATGTGCATATATAATAACTTTCATTAATTTTAATTTTGTTGATTTATTCGATATTCGATATATTTGTTAATTTTTTCAGCAAGGTGGAAGACGTGGATTTGGTAACTGGGGCACTTTCTGAATTACCTATAGAAGGTTCAGTTCTGGGTCCAACCTTCCTCTGCTTATTGGGCAGAACTTTCAGAAATGCACGTCTAGGTATGCAAATAATTTATAAATAGTATACTTTTTAACTCTTTATTCGTATAAAATTAAACATACAATTTTTTATTTTAATTTGCTTTTTCATGAAGGAAGCTATATACTCTTTATTTTAAAAAATACTAAAGTCGAATTGTTCTCTATTTATAATGCTTTATTATCTTTTTTAAACATGCCTGCAATGCTAGCAGCATATTATCTTAATCAATGTAACTCATTTCTTGATTCTCCTCTAATTTGTCAATATGTCCACTAACTTTATCAAAAAGAGCATTAAATCCAATACAATGAGGATAGAGCTGTCTGCATCTCAATTGTAACGTTTATTATTTGGAACCAAGTGTAGTTTTCTCAAGCAGTTAAGATTTTTTTTAAACATACTTCCTCTTTGGGTTCAATCTTTTTAGATGTTCCCTAAAAACAAGAACAAAATCCTGGAGAACCAGATGTTAATTCTTTTCCTTTTCCATCTTGGAACATTGTGAGAAAGTGCAAAATTTTCTCTAAATTTTATATATTAAATGTTAATAATAAAATAAAAGGTTAATATATAGTGAAGAATATTATCCAAAGCTTTCAAATAGAATATAATTTAAACATTATAAATCAGCATGAAATATCATAGAGCATAGTTTGTAACAAAAGATAATAGTGTTTGGCAAATAAAACATTCACACTTAATATAAAGAGTAATTAAACTAACCATCTGCATCTCTGATCCTGAGACAAGTTCAAAAAGAAAAACGTGTGGGATATAACAGATTCACAAAAACTAACTTAAAACTGCGAACAGAATCAATGAATGAATGAATATGAAGATTATTATATGTTATTTTTTATGCATATAATGTATAATAATATAATATAATTTCATGTTTTAAATTATTATTTTGCTTCTTATTTAAGGGGACAGATACTGGTATGAAAATGAACACACTCCAGGTTCCTTCCTACCAAAGCAAGTAGAGGAAATTAAAAAAACCACAATGGCGAGATTATTATGTGATAATGGTGACAGATTACAACGAGTTCAACCTAGAGCTTTTATTTTAAAGGATCCATTCCTGTAATTATTTTGACTTTAATTTATTTATTCAATATTAGATATAATTTAAATTTAATTCTCTCAGTGTAATTTTAATCTTTCTCAATCTATAATAATCATTCAATATTTATACGATTCAGAACAATTAAAAACGAGAAAATAATGAATTGTGATGAATCATTTGGATACAACTTACATTGTACAATATTTTGGAGATAGTTTGCAGCAAACTGTATGTTTATATAAAAATGTCCCCTCTTTTAAGCCTGTATTAAAAAACACACTAAATTTAAAACGTAAAATTTCTGTAAATTATAATAAATTATTATTTTGTTAAGAAATGCACATTGTAAAAAGGAGTACTAAATTCAAACTATGATATTACCAAGAATATTTTCGAAGTTTATTAAGTAAATTTTCATTACAAATTTGTTCAGAGATGTAAAGTTTGCTGTAAACATTCTGATAATAGGATTTATTTAGAAATCTTGTAAAATCAATCTGACACTTTAACTGTATTTCAGAAACGAGATGAGTGACTGCTCAATATATGAATCCAATGATTTAAATTTGATTCACTGGCAAGAGTGAGAAACGTCGATTTAGATATTCACAAGTTTCCAGGTAAATAAATTGCCTGATTGCAGATTGACGTGCCAACAAGTATTTAAGTCATGACTTGAGACATCAAGAAAAAACGTTCAAAATAACATTCTAATCAGAATCAGATTCAAACACTTTTCGTGAGCATGTTATTTTGCTTTTACTTTTATAAATGAAGTATTAAAATATTTCAAAGTAAGGAATAGAGTGAAAAAGTGTCCCAACTTCGTGTAAAAATTTTTGAAGCAAAGCAGATATATAATAGGATAAAGGAATCATAATAATCGAGAAAGAAGCATTATTTGATTATTGTAATGTTTATCAACTTTGTACTGCAAAGCAATGGATGACATTTTGATCGACAAATGGATACGTCTCGGAAATTGGTTCCTTCATATTATTTCATAAAACAATATTGTTTATTAAACTTTTTATTACATAAGCAATAATTTAACTGATGTAAATTATTTTAATTAGACAATCTCCTATATTTAAATGAATATTATTTAATAGAATGTATATATAATTCAAAATAACTTATAAATTAATTATATATTGAATGTATCATACTTTAATTAATTAATGTTAGATTTATGGTTAAGTCTAAAGTAAGCGCTTTAACCATTTTAAGATTACAAACATTGTTGTTATTATTAACTCTTTAAGGTGCGTTTAATTATTCTTCGGGTGTTTTTTGTAAAACATGTCAAATTTGGAAGGGGTTGTGAAACTTGCAAAAGAATGTATCACCGCATCTATTGTTATACATAGTTAATAAAGTGTATTATTTATATAGGTAACTGCTTATATATGCTGTCCTTTAGGTATTCTGTATTACTGATCATAATTCCAATTTTTTTATTTAAAAGTTAAAGTAGTCGCAACAAAGAATACGGTATGTTGTCAGATTTGGTACAAAGTGTCTGTGTTCAGAGACAAATTGGTTGGAAAATGTTTGTTTACCTATATTTAACGTTATTTTACCACTTCACTTCACCCATGCTAGCAAAAACACCGTAATGTCGTTCCTAATCAAACTTGATTTGTAAACTGTGTATACTACTTTTAATTTCAATAAATTAAGGATTTCTATATTTTAGATATCAGGGGGGAAACTTTCAAGAAACTTTCGGTGCTTTGCGGACTGAATTTTCCATCTACTTTCCTGAAATGTTTAATTAGTTTTTAATTGTCCAATCAGAAAATAAAAATCATTCAAAGTTCACTAATTCAGTTTTATAAAAGTATATTTTTTTTCTTTGAGTGTGAAGATTAAAAGTGTCAAAAGTCAGAGTGATTACATAACGATTTACAAGTTTGTAAGTAAGACTGTGTATTTTATACTATTTAATCAGACTTCTTTAGTTCTTTTAACTCTTGTTACGTTCTTTTAGTCTTTAATTGCACACGTAACTAAGAAAATTACAACATTGTTCATTGACGGAGAAGGCCTATTATACTCGTTCCATACATAAACGACATTAATCTCGAACAGTATTTAGTTTTGACATTTATCAAGAAGGGTATATATAATGAAGTTGCAGTGATCAGCAACTGAAGAAGGCGAGAATAACTTCATTGTATTGAAGAACGCACTAAAACGTCAATGACTAATGGAAAATACTTCTAAAACCTTGACCCCATGACTCTGTTGCTCCTTCTGTAGGCGAGAAAGCTGACTGACTAAATGGCGCTTAAAGGCGCTAGCACAGCTCCTACTGCCTGCCTGCCTGCCTGCAGGTTGACATGGTAACACATAAGAGTAAGAGAGTCAGAAAATTCAAATTAAATGTTTTTTCTCTCTCACTCTTATGGCGCCTGCCTGCGCAGGCAGGCAGGCAGTGAGGTGAGAGTGTACCTTTATAATATTCTGAATTTGATGTGTGCTGTTTTGAAACATTTTTTTATAAATTACGAATTAAGTTTTTGGAAAAATTAGGTATTCGTACGTATTTCTACGATATTCCGTACAAATTTCTGAGAGACAAATTTTTTTCCTGGATCAGTCCATATTAATTTTGTAATATCTACTATAATTTTGCACTAACTTAAATGAAATTCTAGGTAACTGAACAAAAATCTGAAAAGTTTTAAAAGAATGTAAAATTAAATGTACAATTTAAATTCGACTTCGAAAAAAAATGGTTAAGCCAGTACTTTGAATATTGCTTGGGGTATCCAAACACCCAATTACTCCTTCCAGGGTTTTTTACGTAAATTTTTTTTGAAATACTTATAACTCAGCCAAAAATTGGTGATAATGTTGACATTAATTGTGACGTAAGTTATTGTAAGGCAAATAAGGTTCGAAAAATATGTCAATATTGTCAAAAATTAGATTGGATATATGAACCTACATTCAATGTTATTCAAAGCCTACCTAATAGAACAATATTTTTTACATTTTTAAAAATTTTTAGATACAGTAGATATTAATTGATGTAGTCATTTCCCGAAGTACTATTGCATACAAATAATTTTTATGGGAGTTATGGGGGTAAGAAGAAAAATAAAAAAACACGATTTTCTCGAAAACTGATAAACCGATTTTTATGAAATTTAAATGTTATAACTTTTGTTAAGGCCTTTTGAAAAAAAATATGAAATTTTTTTTCAAAAAATAAATGCAAAAAAAATTTTCAAAATTTTTTTAGTACTATCGCTATTTCTTTTTAATAATCCTTATATTTCATAAAATTATTAACCAAAGAATTAAGTTAATATTTCATAAGTTAACTGCTAATTGAGTTAATAGTTAATTAAGTGCCAAAAGAATTGAAAGAGTAGATCAGAGTCAAAATTAACAATGATTGCGAGCATGCACTCATAACCTTGTATAGCACAGCCCTACCAACAACCAGGGATCTCCTAACTCCAACATTTTTTTTAGAAAAAAATATTTTAAACACATTAGTTCCTCATTCTAATAATATATAGGTGCTATACATTTGAAATTTATTGATTATATTTTTTCTTTTTAAAACATATCTCTTTTACATCTTTTTTATTAATAATTGTAATGTAATTTTTATTATAGTTAAAAAGTGTCAAGAAGACAACAGTAATTATAGTAAATAATTTACTAAAATTATGTATGTACAACTTTAGAGTCCAGTTTTTTCTTTGATCCAATCGCGGAAATATAAAACGTCTGTGTAAATTCCTGGAATTCCAATAGTTCCACATCCTACGCCTGATGCAACTACCCCATATACTATATTATTATTTACCAATGGACCTCCAGAATCACCCTGAAAAAAGAAGGCTATAATAACAAATTTAATCACTATTACCTGATATCTTGTATTAATAAAAAAATTATATTAAATTAATTAAATTTTGTTAATTTCAAATCACACACTAACATAACACTTGTCTCTGGTCTCATTATCATCGTGATATCCATAACAAATTTGATCCTCATAAAGTGTATCATTTATGCTTTTATACTTCTTAGAGCATTCTTCTCTCGACACTAAAGGCACTTCCACTTGTTTTAAAATCGGACTAGGGCTTCTATACGGCTGTAAATATTGCACACTTTATATAACTAAGATATTAGCCAAAAACTGAAAAAATATGAATTCTTGCTACTGCCTCATAGAAAAGTTAACAAAGTGAAAAAAGAAACCATTATTTTTTAATCGATTGTTATTTAATGGTACGGTCATGCACATGAATTTTTCTATATTTTATATGGAAAAATTTATTTTTTTGTATCTTGTAATACTTACGCCTGTATTACCCCATCCCGCAATAAGGGCTTTGCTAGGCAACGAATCTTTTCCTTTCTCCGGTAATTTCATAGGTTTTATATCATTCTTAAACTTTAAAGGTGGTGATATTTTAATTACTGCAATATCAGCTATAATTTTATTACTGCTAGTTAAACTAACGTATTTTTCGTGTAGAACATATTTAGATATTGTTAGTTTTACAGCTTTATCGTCTACTCGAAAATCAGTCAAACCAGCAAAGACCATTACTTTATCCAAATCCTCCTTAGATCTGCAAAAGAAATTGTTTTTTCCTTTTTAATATAGAAACCTGGTATATTAATAATTTTTTAAATTAAAATAATTTTAAAAATGCTAAAATATTACTTGTCCTTGAAACAGTGAGCCGCTGTAAGTGCCCATTCCTCATTAAGTATACCAGCACCACAAATGGTAGTTCCCTGTGATGATGGCATTTCAATGAATAACTAAAATGTATAATTAAATTTGTTATCTTTTTTTATTACTTTAAAATTAAGAACAAATAGAAAAATATTAGAAGCTGTTGCCAAGTTTTATCTTTTCCCAGAAAGCACGTGAAAGGTTTTTGTAATCTTTACAAGTAAAAAAAACGAAATTTCTAAGGTATTTTATTCTCAGGTGAGAGACAGTAAAAATCCAATTTCCATCTAAATAGAAAACAATAAAGGCAAAAATCTTAAAAAAATTAAGACAGTTAACGTATCTACATTATAAGAATTGAGAATGACATATAAGCTCGGTCGGAAAAGTGCCTCGCTCGGTAGACGTTGTAAGACCAAGGAATTTCAAGAAAATAGATTTTTCTTCTTTTGCCTTAAAATGTCCCTTACTATCATCCCAGCTGTAAAATCCTTTGCAGTATCATACATAGGATCTTGCCAGGATTCGATGCAGGATATTGGGACAGGTTCCAATAAAAATTCCAGTGCAGGAACATTATAGCTATTAATGTTTCATGTAAATGTTCTTATACATGTCCTATGCATGTAAATGTCCTAAACTTGAAAATTTCTAATTTTTAAGATGCTAAGAAACATTTATGTAACGCTCCTAGAACATTGCTGGACAGAAAAATGTACTGCGCGTTCGAGAAACGTACACCAAAAAAATGTTTTCAATTTTAGACTATTCCCCTTCTTTTGCAGTATCTTTTCTTCTTACATATACATCTTACATATACATTTTCTTCTTACATATATAGGCGCTAAAGTTTTGCTTTCTGATTGAGAGGACATTCCTCTTTTATATTTTCCATTAAATGTCACTTTTTAAACATTTTGAAGCTGCGTTCAAAAAAACAAAAAACAACTTAAATAAGGTAAAGGTCCCAATTATGGGACAATTTACAATTTTGTCCCTATTATGAGACAGTATTACAAAAAATAAAATAAATGCAATTAAAATTGGTCATAAGAAATTTCTACTTATTTCAAAAAATTTTACACGTTAAAAGAATAATTATTTGTGTATAGCATTTAATTTAATAAGAAATGTTTATTTGCATTTTAGCTTTTAAATTAAGGTAAGCCAAGTTTTTCGTCAGACTACCGTCCCACATTATATGAGACACACAGGAAATATACAGCAAACATAACCTCAAATATTTTCAGTTTTTTCGCATTAATTTTCTACCAGAAAAATTAGTTTTATAATTATTTTATAAACCAGAATTTGTTTATTGTATTTTATTCTTTATAATTAATATTCAAATTATTAGGATAAGTCAATAGAATTCTAATTACTTATTGAATTAAATAAATGTCTCATAATAGGAACATTCATTATGGGACACCCGTACATACAGAAATCATAGTCCCATAACACAGGCACACAAAAAAATAAAAAAGTCAAAACCCAGAGGTTACACCCCCTTATCCCCATGTTTTTGGGGTCGCTGAAACCGAATATGACCATGAAAAATTTTTATCATCGGCCATTTTCCCGCTACCACCCCCTTACACCTGCTCCCGGGGGTTGGAATTTAAGTTTAAAAAAAAGTGGAGTAGGGTGTCTGTTCCTATGTTTTTTGGGTCGCTGAAACCAAAAAAGACTACCAAAAACAAATTTTTCCCTCCCTTAACCCCCTACAACCCCTTTAACAACCCCGGGTGAGGGGTCGAAATTCGAATTTTCACGAAAAGTCGATTACGGTGTCTAAACCTACGTTTTTTGGGCCGCTGAAACCAAAAAAGACTACCAAAATCAAATCCTTTCCACCCCCGACCCCCTACAACCCCCTGCAATAATTTTTTTCAAATAAAACGAACCGATTTTTGGGAAATTGAAAATTAAATATTAATTATCAAAAATTATTGCAGGGGGTTGTAGGGGGTCAAGGGTGGAAAGGATTTGATTTTGGTAGTCTTTTTTGGTTTCAGCGGCCCAAAAAACGTAGGTTTTAGACACCGTGATCGACTTTTCGTGAAAATTCGAATTTCGACCCATCACCCCGGGTTGTTAAGGGGGTTGTAGGGGGTTAAGGGAGGAAAAAATTTGTTTTTGGTAGTCTTTTTTGGTTTCAGCGACCCAAAAAACATAGGAACAGACACCCTACTCCACTTTTTTTTAAACTTAAATTCCAACCCCCGGAGCAGGTGTAAGGGGGTGGTAGCGGGAAAATGGCCGATGAAAAAAAAATTTCATGGTCATATTCGGTTTCAGCGACCCCAAAAACATGGGGATAGGGGGGTGTGACCTCTGGGTTTTGACTTTTTTATTTTTTTGTGTGCCTGTGTAATTAGTGCAGTGCAGAGTTTCATAATTTAATTAATATTATTTTTATTTCATGAAAAATAACCATTTTAGGGTCTAAATATTATTCATAACATATCAATCTTTCAATCTATACCCTAATTATTCATATTAACACTCCCGATTCCAAGAAATTTATCATAGAAATTTAGTTTAGTTTAAACAGCGTCCCATAATTGGTACTTTTACCTTATCTTTTTTATAGTATAAATTTGTTTCAATTTGAGAGGAATAATTTCAATCAAAGAAGAAAGGTTAAAATTTATCTTTTATAGTTAAAAAACTTTCAAATGTAAACAAAAATTCCTCTTTTTTGTAGATGAATATTCGTATATTGAAAATAAAATGGAAAAATAATTGTTAAACGGAATTTTCTTCTCACTTTGAGATTTTATTTTTTTCGGTGTATAGAAAACTACTGCGCAGAATATTAAAAAGGTAAATAAATAAATTGAGAAAACTATGCAAGATCCTTTACGGATTCCTTAAAATTATTTACAAATAAGTACCGACAGGGTCAGGGTCATTTTTACGAATAGTCATTTTTGCGAAAAGCCATTTTTGCGAATAGTAATTTTTGCGAAAAGTCATTTTTACGAATTTTCATTTTTGAGAAATGTCATTTATGCGAATTGTCACTTCTGCGAATCGACATTTTTACGAATTGTCACTTTTCCGAAAAGTCATTTTTGCGAAAAATACAATAGTAAACTTGTAGGTATATATAGATTCACTATTGTATTTTTCGCAAAAATGACAATTCGCAAAAATGACTTTTCGGAAAAGTGACAATTCGTAAAAATGGCAATTCGCAAAAGTGACAATTCGCATAAATGACATTTCTCAAAAATGAAATTTCGCAAAAATAACAATTCGCAAAAGTAGCTTTTCGCAAAAATGACAATTCGCAAAAACGACAATTCGTAAAAATTACTTTTCGCAAAAATGGCTATTCGCAAAAATGACATTTCGTAAAAATGTCGATAATCGACATTTTTACGAAATGTGCGAATTTCGCAAAAGTGACAATTCGTAAAAATGGCGATTCGTAAAAATGTCGATTCGCAAAAGTGACAATTCGTAAAAATGGCGATTCACAAAAATGAAAATTCGTAAAAATGACTTTTCGCAAAAATTACTATTCGCAAAAATGGCTTTTCGCAAAAATGACTATTCGCAAAAGTGCAGTTTGGTAAAATGACATTTGGGGAATAATGATGCGTCCCGTACCGACAATTTACAAAGGTGCAAGTGTTCCTGTATAGGAACCTTTACATGAAACATTGATAACTGATGTTCCTGAATTGGAATCTGTATGGGATCCTTTTTTTAATATTCTACAACAAATCCTGTGTAGAACACTGTTGTGCCCCAAAACATTTTTTAAAAAATATTAAAAGAAAAAGTTATAGCAATTTTTGTGACCGTTTCTTAACTCATTGTACTACATTATGAAAACTTTAAGCTCGTTTTTCTAGAAAACACATTTTTGAAAACAGGGAGATACTTTTCTCGAAATACTAAACCGATTTTAAAAAATCAATAACCATTCAATTCTTTGTCTATAAAACTAGACAGCAAACCTTTAAAAGTTTACATTTTTACCCCTTTTATTTTTTGCGGGTATCAATTTAACCAAACACACAGCATTTTTGCAATTTTTTTTAGAAAAATGTGTATAAAACATACAAAAAAAATAGTTTTTGAGGTTTCTTGTCTAGGAAAAACCCTTATGAAGAGGATTGCGTTTGAATTTTCATTTATTTAAAATAGGTTGTCCGGAAACAGTTGCGAAGAGGAACTAAAAAACTCAAAAACAATTGTTTACTTCTGTTTTTGTAATATGTCACAATATACAAAAGGAATTTTTGGTATAACTATAATCCTATTTTTACTATAAGAGTTTAGAAAATGTATTTTTATTAATTCTGCATCAGAAAGTCCTCGTCATTTGATTATATAATTATATTATGCAACGTATTTAATTTAGTTCTTACCATGTAAGGTGCTTTTTGTATAAAGATGTAACCACCACCGACTATTCTGTTTTGGCCCCAAACTAATTCATTTTTTACTATACACAATAAAGAAAATAAATGTTAAATAACAATAACTGGAAGATTTATCTGCATTTTTAAAAAATTATTCATAAAACATAATATGTGACGCGTTCCAAAGAAAAGTACTTCAGAAGCAAACAAATTATAGACTATGTTATTTGTGTTTGATTTATCTTAATTAAAAGTTTCTTTTTAGTTATGTAAATTTGAAGACAGTTTTTATTGAATATTTTTAATGTAATGAAGGTTCGAGCATAAATAATTTGTATTAGTAATTTGTATTTTTAACTCCAAGAATAATAAACATAACCTACAGTTTTTGCTTCTTAGGTATACCTTTCGTTGGACTTCGTCAAATATTAATGTATTTTTTAAAATAAAAATATTATATTTACTTAAATTAACAATTTATTACTTAATTTAGACAATATTTGAACTTCTGCGCCGGAAACCAAAAAGGGATACACGGAATAAACACTGTCGTTTTCATTATCCATGGATGATATTGTTCTGCATTAAAAATTAGTAATAATAAAAAAAAATTTAATTTCAAATGAAAAAAATATCACTCAGATGCCAACAGTCAATGGCGTTTTATACGTAAGCCTTTTTGGTCGACGGCAGTTCATTTGTTTTAAATACAAGAAGTTAAATAGGTTTAATAAAGTTTATTTAATTAAATATATATACTAGAAGACTTTGTATTTCAAAATTTAATAGGATTATTTCAAACAGGGGAAAACGATGTTTATATGTTACTACATCGTATAAACGTATCAACTATTAATATGGTTCATACTAAAGATTTATATTATATATTATATTATATATTAAATTTTGAAACAAAAAGCATTTTAGTATAAATATTTATTATTTAAAATAAGTTATTTTATTGTATATTTACTTTCTTACTTTTATATTTAAAAATAATACGTAACAAAATAACTAAATAAAAAATCTTTTTATGTACAAATTAAAACAATGAATATAATGCATTTTAAAAACAATGCAAGTAAATGAAAATAACTTACAGGATAAAAGAAAAATTGTTAATAAAAATGAAATATTTATAAAAAAGTTCATTTTACGATGTTTAATACTTGGTGTTATAAATTAAACTTTAAACATATTGTCAAGAAGGAACACTTTTATACTCGAAGTAAAAAAACTAGATTTTTCAGTCTTGCATAAGAGCAAATATTATTGTGTACAATAAGAAGTTACAATATTACAAATACAATTTAGTAGTAACGCATATAAATTTTATCAGTCTTTCGTTTTATCAGTGACAAAAAACTGGAATTTTGTTTAATATTTTCAAAAAAGTTTTATTTTATTTATTTAAATAAACGACTTTTACATACAGTTTCTATATAGAAAAATCTTCTCTTCCAGTGAAATAGGCTATATATAGGCAATTCCACGGGAGATTTACCTATGACCTGTAGAATTCGGCTAAACATTTTTTTTTCTTAATCTTTATAGAAAAATATTAACTTTGTTAACAAATATAACTTTGTTAACTCGGTTAACCAAAGTTTATAACTAAAAGTTTTAAATTTTTTTTTAAAAATCACGTGCAAGCTGCTCGCTTTTAACTAAAATTTCATAACTATTATTGTTTATAACAAATTAAAATTTTTTGTAATAAAAAGGAGATGTATTTATTAAATGAACCTGAAGTACAATATAAATATGAAAGAACAAAGTTTCTTGATAAAGAGGAACCAAAGTTAACTATTTGTTAACTAATATTGTTTATAACAGTTTACATAAATCATTTTATGATTTGCTATTTATCTGGAGATTATATTATATTAATTTAAACTGATTTAAGACATGCGTAATAACGAAATAACAAAATAATCGTTCATTTTTTAATAAGGAAAGTGCAGAATTAATTTGTTAACTTTGATTTTAAAAAAATCATAAACGATTGCGAATATTCTTAGGTTTGCATAATATTAAAACATAATATTCTTTTTTATTAAGATTAAGTGACAACAAAACGACTAACGGAGCGAAGGTTTACGGATGTGTCAATTTAAATAAAATAATAGGTTACATTCCGGAAATAAACAAACATATTTTGAAGCATTATTTTGGAGAAAAGTAAGTTCAGAATTGATAAGTAGTAATTTGCCAATTTATATTATTTAGACGTTAACTTTCGAAAAGGATTTATAAATTGTAACAATAACTCTTCTAAAGACTATTGGATTATGCAATAAGTGAGTGAGTTGTATAAAAAATTGTATTTTATAAAAATTACAATTTGAAATAGAATTTTAAAATGTAATAACAACTAGCAAAATATATGCCCATTAAAGCACGCGTGTATCGCTTCGTCGTTTATAATTATTATGAATAATAATAATAATTATTTGTTATCTATAATAGGTATTTGTGAAAATAAGTATATTTATTTATTTATTGGCTTATATACCCGTCTTCAGCCTACAATACTTGTCTACTCTCTTACTTCAATGCAAATTTTCCTTTCTGGACAATTTTTACAGAAGGTCTAAACGCTCCATTATCTGACCGAGCGAATGTTTTAAATCGTTAATTGCTTCATGAAGCTTATCAAAAGAATTATTATTATGGAATGATTTTTGTTCCTCAATTATCTAAAGTTGATGATCAATTACACTAGTTTACAAAGATTTTGATCCGCGGCATTTCACTATCATTTCTTATGTAAAA
The DNA here is from genome assembly GCA_032872505.1 of Leptopilina syphax. Taxonomy (NCBI): domain Eukaryota; kingdom Metazoa; phylum Arthropoda; class Insecta; order Hymenoptera; family Figitidae; genus Leptopilina; species Leptopilina syphax. Next base: position 43,857,483 of record CM065470.1, on the reverse strand, counting down.
TTTGCTCCCGAATCCGAATATGAAGTCAGATATTAAGAAAGTAGAACAGTTTTTGAGATAATAGATAAATTTCAATTTTTTTAATTCAACAAAAAGTAGATTCACTAATTTACCATTATTTCTGAAAATAGTCAAAAGATATTTTAATTTTCTTTGAAGAAAATTAAAGGTAATTTTTCCCATAAAAAAGTATTTACAACATTTTTTAACCGGAGTGACTGTTCAGGAGCTATTTATGAATTTGTTTGGAATTTCTCATCATTTTTTAACAAAATTTTAGAAAATGATTGACTTTTTGGTTAATTACGTCATAAAATCATGTTAACATCTGGTTTTCTTTTTGAACGTCAATTTTACAATTTATTAACGACATATCGTATGGTTTAAGGTTTTAAAAAAATTTAAACACTAAAAATGGCTTAAATTCGATTTGCACTGTTTTTTATGGATATAATCTGTTTCTCGAATCAAAAGCAAACAAAAATCACCCATCATTGATCCATCATTGCCTCGTCCCAAAATCCTTGGTGTTGTTCCATGTCCTTTATTTGCTGGTGAAAACGTTCAGCATGTTTACCATGTTCGTCACTAGTAAATTATAGGTACCGATTTTCTTATATTTTGTACGCATGTACGCCATCCCAGGTGGAAATAATCTCGGAAGTTTTTCCACCTATGGGACATGCGGTTAAGCAAAATGAATCCCATGCTTTTGCATCATCTTCTGACAAAATTGAATGGAATATGACGTCTTTCATTAGTTTTTTAATTTGTGGCCTCACAACCTACGCCTTCTTCTATTTATTTTGCTTGACCGCATCAGGCTTTTTTCGAAATTTCAAAAGCCCAGAGTGATAAAGAATTAACGAAAATATATATATTAAACAGTGCAAATCGAATTTAAGCCACTTTTAATGTTTAAACTGTTTAAAAACCTTAAAACATACGATATATTGTTAATAAATCGTAAAATTGAGTAAATGCTAATTTTCTGTATTCTTACTTAAGTGCTTATATTTTCTATATTATCAGTTTAATTTTGATTAGCAACGGCTTATTTTTTTCTTACAAATTGTACTTTGACGTCCAGAAAGGAAAACCCGAAGTTAACATGTTTTTATGGCGTAATTTACCGAAAAAGTTAATCATTTTCTAACAATTTGTTAAAAATGATGAGAAATTCCAAACAAATTCATAAATAGCTCCTAAACAGTCACTCCAGTTAAAAAATGTTGTAAATACTGTTTTCTGAAAAATTTAATAAAATTTAATTACCTTTAGTGTTCTTCAAAGAAATTTGAAATTTATTAACTAGGTACATTCGGAAATAATAGAAAAATAACTGAATCCACTTTTTGTCAAAACTCAAAAAATATTCGGATTCGGAAACAAATTTTACATAAGAAATAACAGTGAAATGCCGCGGATCAGAAATTTTGTTTGATTTTGTAAACTAGTGTTATCGCTTCCACTATACTTTGATTTCAAATTGAAATTTTGAAACATTTTCAGAAAATAGTATTTACAACATGTAAATTACAATTAATAATTATTTATGTAAATAATTGAATTCTTTTGGAAAAATTATTTAATTTTACTACTATTTATTTAAAACAGTATTAAAAATAATGAAAATTTTTCTATGAGTTTTATTATTTACGAAAATAATTGAATTCTTGCTTAGAATGTTATTAAAACTTTTAAAATTAATTGAATTCTTGTGGAAAATTTTATTTATGAAAATAATTAAATTCTTTAAAAGAATTTTAATAAAATTTAAAAGTATAATTGAACTATTTAAAAAAATTTAATTTAAATTGTATCTTAAATAATTGATTTCTTTCGAATAATTTTATTAAAGTATTTGAAAATATTAAAAATAATTGAATTCCTGTGAAAAATTCTAATATTTTTATAAATAATTGAATTCTTCAAAAGTAATTTCGAAAAACATTCTTTTAAATAATTGGTTTTCGAGGTATTGAAACAAAATTTTTTAGAATAATTACATTTCTCGAGCAATTCCTGTAAAATTGTGTTAAAAATAATTAAAATCTTGTGATGAATTTTATCATTTATGAAAATAATTGAATAATTTCTAAGAATTTTATTAAAATTGTTATGTTGGTTACTTTTTAAGTTTTAATATTTGAGACAATTTTGCAATTAATTGCAAAATTAATCAAACATTAATAAACTTTGAAAATTCCTTTAAAGTGGAATTTTTTACACTCACTTCTCGTGCGTGAGGAAATAATAAATTTTGTTTCTTTATCTCAAATAATATTATTTAATGTATATTATAATTCTGTCTAATATATTTTTACAATATATTAGATAGAATACCGAATATAACATTAAAGAATATTGTAAATAAATTCATTACATTTACATTTAGCCTTAACTTAGATTTTTGTACCGGAGATACAGTACAAAGTTGACGGTAAAAGGCAAGGTGGCACGGTGCATCGCCTTTACGAGAGGGTCTGGAGACACGTCTGACTCGCCCTGTGTCTCCCGCCCGACTAACTCTCGCTCTCGAAACCTCAACCGTACCGCGCTTGCGCGGAACGGGTGGGGGCAACTCACGCGCTGATTGGCTCTTGCCAAGGTGGAAGGGATGTCGCGGATGCGACTCGGTAGAGGAGCATAAATACCATGACCCAAGTAACAAGGTCTCGCCAAAGTCGGGCTCAATCTTAACTCGGTTCGCGCACCATAAAAAAGCCGACCAATCATAGCGATTACCTGAAGCGACGACCATATTGAAGCGCTAAATTTTGAATCAAATACAGAAACAAATTTAAAGAACATAAAGAATAATAAATTAAAAGTAAAATAATTCTTTATTAAATATTAATATTTTTTATTAAATACTTATTATTAACTTGATACATAATATTCACATATATTTATTTATATATTTAAAAACATTACATTTATCTCTAATGCTGCAAGAACTGAAAGCTGCAATCTGAAAGAAACCTGGAAGAGCCAGTGAATGTTGCTTGGAATCTTGAAAATCAAATTACTATTTATTGCAATATTTATTATTATTATTAATAACTTTATATTTATTAATATTAATACTAATTAAAAATAATAATCATTATTAAAAATAAAATAACATTCATAATAATTTATTAATATTAATTACTATTTATTGTAATATTTATTATTATTATTATCAATAATTTTATACGTATTAATATTAATAATAACAATTAATAATATTTATTATTAAAAATAAACATATATAAATAACAATAACAATCTTATTTTCTGGATTTGAAACACATTTAAAAATACGCGGCTAGACTTTCAATATGGTCGTCACTTCGTCCGCATTCTGATTGGTGCTTGGTTCCACGTTTTTTTTGCCTGCGCGTGGCGAGACCTTGTTACTTGGATCATGATAAATACCGCGCATTTTCCCTGACTCGCTCTCTTACCTCGCCAGCCTTCGAAGTAGCAACACGTCTCTTAAGGAGAGAACACAATCCATGGGAGCGTGAACGTGTACGCAACCGTATGACGTCACAATGTTATTCAAATGGGTGATGTCATACGTTCGCGTTCGCGATATTCTGTTCTCACCTTCAAGCTGTATCTACATAAGGAAAAAAAGTGAGAAACGCGCGACACAGACGCGAAACGCGAGAAATTGCCATGTATTTTTCTCGCGTTTGCGTCACGCGTTTCTTACTTTTTTTTCCTTATGTAGATACAGCTTCATGCTGTTTTTGAGTAGTTGAAATTTTGTAAAATTTATTTGAAAATAATTAATATATTTCAAGTATTTTATTTACAATTTTTGAAAATCAATTTTTGAAGAATTTTAATCCTTTCAGGACAAGTGTTGCTTTCAGGTTGTTACAAACCAGAATTTATTTATTGTTTAAAAATTGAGCTTTTGAGATGGCTCTAAATTCTAATTTGGGGAGGCACCAAGCTGCCAAGGTCTGAAGGACCTTGTTTAATTTGCGGGAATGCAAAGGAGTTAACAAAACTTGCTTGGTGTCTTTTGTAACCTACAGGTCGAAAAAAATGTCAAATTTTATTAGTTTTGAAGAAGACTTAAGGGAAACGTACGCCACTTTTGCGCGTTTTTTCAACATTTATTTTTTCATAGTAAAAATGTATCGAAACACTGTGCTTTTTTCACACATATTAAAACACATATTGAGGATTAAGAAAAAAACATTCTACATCCATTTTTAATCCCCTTTTTTTAACTTTTTGAGGGGTGAAAAGGGGTAAAAAATTCAAACCGCCGACATTTTCTCATTTTTTGTGGTTCATACCATATCCACTGACATATATTTTGAGAAATTCTTTGGATTTTTCATTTTCGACATGTTGAAGCAGAGATATCGTGTCAACCAGTTTTTTCCGGACAATCACTTCAGCCGCCATTTTGTCGCCATGAAGGGTAGAATAAATAAAAAAAATATTTTTTTTAATCCTCAATATGTGTGTTAATATGTATGAAAAAAGCACAGTGTTTCGATACATTTTACTATGAAAAATAAATGTTGAAAAAACGCGCAAAAGTGGTGTACGGTTTCCTTAATAAAAACTTCTCGTTAACTGGTAATGTTTTCACATAAAATTAATATTTTTTAAATTCCAATATAAAGCTTGATCAAACTGTACTAATAAGGTGTAAATTGTTATTTATTTAATATCAATTTAAAAAAAAAGAATCACAATTTTTAATATGCTTCTAAAATGTTGAACTTTGCAGTGAATTTCAATTTTAATTAATTATTTCATATAACTGACATTGTGTATAAATTTCAGATTTCCTTTGAAATTGATAATAGAAGAATTTTTGACATCAAAATATTCAAAAAACATGAGTTACTCAACATTTGAAATTAATTGTTTATATTTTTTCCATTTAAAATATCCCTCTTACACCATTTTTTAATTAATAATTATAATTTTTATTATAGTTAAAAACTGCCCAGAAGACGACAGTAAATGTAGTGAATAATTTACTAAAATTATGTATGTACAACTTTAGAGTCCAGTTTTTTCTTTGATCCAGTCGCGGAAATATAAAACGTCTGTGTAAATTCCTGGAATTCCAGTAGTTCCGCATGCTACGCCTGATGCAACTACACCATATGCTATATTATTATTTATCAATGGACCTCCAGAATCACCCTGGAAAAATATAGCAATAATAACAAATTAAATCACTATTATCTGATATCTTGTAATAATAAAAAAATTATATTAAATTAATTTAATTTTGATAATTTTAAATCACACACTAACATAAAACTTGTCTCTGGTCTCATTATCATCGTGATATCCATAACAAATTTGATCCTCATAAAGTGTATCATTTATGCTTTTATACTTCTTAGAGCATTCTTCTCTCGACACTAAAGGCACTTCCACTTGTTTTAAATATGTACTAGAACTTCTGTATGGCTGTAAATAAATAATGCACATTTTTATATAAATGTAGCCAAAAACTAAAAAAAATTCTTGCTATTGCTTCATAGAAATATTTAAAAAAGGAAAAAAACTATTTTTTTTAAATAGATTGTTATTTAATGGTGCAGTCACGCACTTGAAGTTTTCTTTATTTTATACGGGAAAAAAGTACTATTATCGTATCGTATAATACTTACGCCTGTAAAACCCCATCCAGCAACAAGGGCTTTCTGAGGCAAGGAATCTTTTCCTTTCTCCGGTAATTTCATAGGTTTTATATGATCCTTAAACTTTATAGGTGGTGTTAGTTTAATTACTGCAATATCAGCTATAATTTTATTACTGCTAGTTAAACCAACGTATTTTTCATGTAAAACAAATTTAGATATGGTCAGTTTTTGAGTGGTTTGGGCCTCTTTTAGTGGTACACCAGGCAGACCAGCATAAACCTCTATTTTATCCAATTCCTTCTTGGGTCTGTAAAAGACATTGTTTTTTCCTTTTTAATATAGAATAACCTGGTATATTAATAATTTTTTAAATTAAAATAATTTTAAAAATGCTAAAATATTACTTGTCCTTGTAACAGTGAGCCGCTGAAAGTGCCCATTCGTTATTAAGTGGTGTGGTTCACAACTGAGGCGCGAGAGTTCTGATGTGATTTATAGATGCAAGAGTTTGAGCAGTGAGCATAGCTGCATGCATAGGGATAAGTGCAAAGGAAAATGTAGTAGAGGCGCAGGCGCAAGCATGAGACGTGACATACAATTCAATTTAAATAGTAAATACAAAATCAGGAGGGTAAAAAAACCTGTCAAATTCCTTAACAGTCTCCTTAGTGATATTAAAAATAAAAGGGTCCCCATGAAACCTTTGCTAAAACCTTTAGAATGTTCAATGCTTTGACGCTCTGTTTGATTATATGTGATATGTGTAGTGACCAATTTAATTTAGCATCCATTATGACACCCAAATATTTAACATTATTTTTACAAGTTATTGTTTCATTATTGTATGGAAGAGAAATTTGATTTGGATTATATGAGTTTTTCGAAAAGTGGCATAATTGAGATTTTGGAACTGAGATTGACATACCGATAGTCACCAACCATGGTGTCAAAATCGCCATGGATTCCTGAAGAGTGTTAAGACCCTCCTGGTAACTCGGACATTCTGTGTAAATAAAAACATCATTGACATATACAGTACGAAAACCTACCACGTCAGTCATATCCCATGAGTGGGAGTGAGACAGACTTATGCGATTCCCATACTTTCCTATGACTGACGGATAGCTTTTCTTACTCTATGCCTGTTTTAACATTTGGTCCAAGATTGCGTTGAATGTCCCTCATATAAAGATTGAAGAGGAGAGGGGAAAGAACCCCTCCTTGTGGAACTCCTATGTCAACAACATTGGGATTATGCTGATCCTGAGAAAAATATAAGTTCCTACTTGAGGTCAAAAAGTTTATAAAATTCCATATTCTCGAGAGGACACCCAGCTCAATAGGATGCTGCAATAGGATTTGTGGTTGGACGCAATTAAATGCACCTTTTATGGGCGAATCCACGGAACCGTGCGATTTAAACATAAAAATATAAATATTTTTAAATTACAAGCACACTTTTTATTTTTAGATATATATGTTCGAAATTTATTTAAGAACAAAATTTTCTGTGCGTGAATCATTTTTATTTACTGCTGAAAGCATTGTAATTAAAAAAGTATATTGAAATTTTGATTGGCAAGATGTCATTTTTGAACTGAAGAACAAATAAAGACAACTGAAATATGTATAATAATCAATTATATTCTAGTCGATTTTTCTAAGTAGAAAGTTTTTACAAATGTTTTTACCTATTTTTATTTATTTCTTATAATTTACTTCAATAGGAATGATTCTTTATTTGTATATTTATTTTATATTTCTTTTACGATTTTTAAAGTGCAAACAATAAAATTATAATGTATTTAACAATTCAAAATCTTTATTTTCATAAAATATTCTTAACATTTTACTTTTTAAAACTTTTTGAAATTGAAAATCAAAAAGATTATTTGCTTACCATTGTGAAAAATATTTTCTAACCCGTATTTCTAGAAATTGACATTCTGAAGGAGATATTGAACGAGTATTGTGACACAATTAGGCTTTTTCACTACATCGAGATATTTCGAGTTCGAGTATGACGTTAGATAGCTGGAGGGAATACAAACAGACGAAGCAATGTAATTCTTATGGGAGGAAAAAATTTTGATACTTCTTTTCAATGTTTTGCAGATTGAATAAATTTTAAACACTTTATATCTGCATATATGGAATTCAAATGAATACTATAAAATAATTGTAATGGAATTAACACTTCACACTTCACAGGAACTTGAAAATATGCTAAAATGTATGTTTTTGAGGTTAGGAACTTTTGTTTACAACTATTTTATACATAGATATAACAGTGGTAAACAGACGTTCCTAACCTTAAAAACATACATTTTAGCATATTTTTGAGTTCCTGTGAAGTGTAAAGCGTTAATTTCACTACAATTATTTTATAGAATTCGTTTCAATTCCATATGTGTAGATATAAAATGTTTAAAATCCATTAAATTTGCAAAAAATTGAAAAGAAAATGCCAAATTTGTTTCTCCCATAAGAATTGCATTGCGTCGTCTGTTTGTTTTCCCTCCAGCTACCTGACGTCACACCTGAAATCGACTCTGACGTCACAACTGCTGAAGAAGCCTAATTTCCAGAAACTACGAAGAACTTGGTTGCACGCATCTAATTTTAATGGAAATTAAAGAAAAGCCCGGAATTAAACCCTTTTATTCAAAACCGTATAAAGCCAGTGATAGTAAACGAGAAGTGATGTGAGAGATTATTAAAAAAATACAAAGCAGCGGGAATAATGACAGAAACTTCATCTTCTTATGCCAGTCCTAAGCCTTTAGTGAGATCATTTTATATTATCTTGGCGACATGTTGATTCCATGAAAAAGTTGGAAAGATCTAAAAGAAAGACTAATTGAAGTTTTGAAAGCACTACGTCAAGCAAAATTAACGATAAATCTCTCAAAGTGTGCCTTCCTCATGAGAAGAATATCTTACCTTGGTTTTGAGATTTCTGCTGATGGAATTCATCCAGGAACAAATAAACTAAACGCAATTTTGGATTTTCCGACGCCTTAAAATATTCGAGAAGTACAAAGATTTTTAGGAATGGCTGGATTCTTTAGGCGTTTTATCAAACGTTTCGCCGAAGTAGCTTCACTTTTGTACAACAAAGTTTCACCGAGTTGAAAGAGAAGATAACCAGTTATCCAGTGCTACGATTATTCGACCCGAAGAGAGTGACGGAACTTCACACGGACGCTAGTTCCAAAGGATTAGCAGCAATGCTGTTACAAGAAGCTGACGACAAGAAAATCCATCCCGTGTATACATCAGCAGGAGAACGAGAGACACAAAACGGTTCTATCATTCCAGCAAATTAGAGCTGATGGTAATCAAATAGGCATAAAGTCGATTTAGAAATATATTAATAAATATTAAATTCACTATAGTTACAGATTGTCAAGCTCTTATCTACCTCAATGCACATCGTACAAAAAACTCAAATTGCTCGATGGGGATGTCTTTTGGAGTCAAACTTCTTCATGTAGATGCCATGAGCCGTGCTCCAGTAGAAAACCCAGATGAAAACACTGAAACAATATTTTATTGTTGTTTCATTAGAAGACGAAATTTCGATGTATTAATTTGCAGATGAGGAATTAAAATAAAAACGAGAAATTCTCAGGAAACCGCAAGAAAGTCGCAGTAAACGGGAATGTAAATAGGTCAATGGATACACCTTAGGAAGCGACATCCCCTACAAAATAGTTGGAACCTATATCCACGGTACGTCATTCCAAAAGCGATGAGAAAGGGATTGACTGTTCGAGTACATGATCTAGGTGGACATGGAGGAGTGGATAGAACTCTCAACTAGATGAGCCATCATTATTACTTCCCTCGAATGAAGAACTACGTAAAACAACACATAAAGCTTGCCTCCAATGTTTGATGAACAAAACGACTGCTATAAAAACCACAGCATCGAAGGAGGTTGTCCAGGCGTCAGAAGACTTCATCTTGGATTATAGTGCTCCACAGAGAGTCATCACGGATCGAGGTACGTCGAAGGAATTCGCCAATTTATGTCAAAATCATGGAATCAAGCACTCATTAAATTCTCCAAGACATGCTCAAGCAAATGGTCAAGCAGAACGAGTTAACGAAACGCTGATTCCTGCAATCCAAGCCAGCCTTTACGAGAAAAACAATCAAGATTGGACCAAAAATCTCAAATGAATCACTCGTGATTTAAACGAATCATTCAACAAATCTGACAACAAAAGCGTTCTGAACTACTTTATGTTTATATTCCAAGTCACGATGTAGGTCTCGTTCAGTGTTTGGAAGTAACGCGTTACTTTTAACGTCGTTACCGTTTTCGTTACTTATTTTAGGTAACGGTAACGAGAACGCGTTATTATTTAAAAAAAAGTAACGGTAACGAGTTACTTTTTTTTGTTATTTGTAACGAAAAGTCGTTACTTTTATCGTTATTTTTTAATTCAGATTTAATATTGTTTTTAAATGCTTAGGGTGCATTCCATAAGGCACCGTTTTGTGCTGGGTTTTGTAACTAGGCAATGAGTGCAAATATAGCGTAAATGAATCTTCATCTCTCTCACACTCATGGGCTAGTTACAAAATACAACGCAAGACCCATGGAACTGCACCTGTAGCATACACCTCAGGGTGGGAAACGTAAAATATATATGTACCTCTTCTCTAGACCCAGTTTCCCCACCTTGCCATACAACTACAGTTTTCATTATCTAAGCGAACGTTGTCTCGATGTATGTACGCACGTGAAATCCACATGGTTGATTTATTTTAATACGTGGTTTTAATCGTGAAATATCGTTTTTTCTTCGCATCGTGAAAAAAATGGAAAGTAAATCTGATAGGGACAGGACCAGTGATTCCGTGACTGTTGAGGACGATATAATTGAGAATGACGGCAATAATGCAACTGCACTTAACCACAGCAAAATCAGTGATCCTTGGCCAGCATATGCCGAATATTTTACTATTGTTTCAAAAAGTGAGAAAACATACACTTTTAGTTGTAAACAGTGTATTATTCCGAAAACTCTGCAAGCTTCTCATTCTACAGCATCAAATTTAAAAAAACACCTCAAGGTAATTTCCAGTTTCTTTTTTACAGTACTGCTTTTTTATAATATTGATACTTTTTTGAGGTTATGTAGTCAACTCTTATAATGTTTTAAACTTGCGAATAATAATAAACAAAATAAACTCTTAGTGTACTTGATTATAAAATATTTTTAATTAAAAAAAAATTAATAATTTTTAGTCAAAACACGAGTCTTCATTAAAGAAATTAGAAATTAATTTGAGCAAACAAAATTTAAAAAGAAGTGCAAACAATGAATTGTCAGGTGAACCTCCAAATAAAAAACAGTTAACTGTTGAACGATTTGGCTCAGGCTCAACATCAGTTACACAAAATTTGATGGATTCGATGATAATCAATTTTGTAGTTGAAGAAATGCAACCACTGTCCATTGTTGATAAACCTTCATTTATAAATTTAACACGTTTAGGATGTCCAAAAAATATTACTGTAATGTCGAGTAAAACACTAAAAAACAAAATTAAAAGTATGTACACTAAAATGGAAAGTTCATTATGTGATAATCTTGAAAAAGTAAACAATGTAGCAGTTGCAGCTGATTTGTGGTCGAAGTCAAAAAGGTAAACGGTTATTTTTTAATAAAATAATATAAATCGATTAAATTTTTTTCTAATAATATTAAAGTAAACAAAAATATTTTAAAGTATAGAAAACATTATTATTTAAATATTTATAGAAGCTATTTAGGCATGAAAGTACACTGGATAGATGAAAGTACTTTGGAGAGGAAATCAGCAGTTTTAGCTTCTAGTAGAATGACTGGCAGGCACACTTACGATGTGCTTGCGCGAGAAATCTATTCAGTATTTTTAAAATATAATATTCAAAATAAAGTGAGCTGCATGATTACGGACAATGGAGCAAATTTTGTCAAAGCTTTTAAGTAAGTAGTATAATAATTTTGTTGATGTTTACGAAACATTTTTAAAATTATAAATAATAAAATAAATATATATAAATTAACTATTTTTCAGAGTTTACCAAGAAAGTGAAAATAAGGAAAATGAATGTGATGATGAAAATGAAGACGATGTTATTGAAGTGCATTGTTTAGATGAAATTTTGAGTAATTCTACAGATGACGAATTCGAAAGTCATATAATTTTACCACCTCACCACAGATGCAGTAGTCATACAATTAATCTAATCGCAAACAATGACACTAATGCCGCCTTTCAAAATAAAGAGTATAAAAAGATTTGCAGAAGCACCTTTGCAAAGTGCACTTCACTTTGGAATAAACAAAATAAGTCTACTGTCGTTGCTGATAAAGTGCATGACTTAATCAAGGTTTATCTAAAAACGCCTAACGATACCAGGTTTGCATTAAATATTTTCTTGAACTAAACAGATTTTGTAAGTTTTGATTTCTTTTAAATTTCATAATCTTATTTTAATGCATTAAAATGTCTTAGGTGGAATTCAACTTTTGACGCGATGGCACAGTTGGAACAAATATTGGATACAAAAAAGGATAATTTAGATAGCTGCTTTGATGTCTGCAAACTCTTAAGGTTAACAGACGATGAAATTTTGTTTATAAGAGAGTACTGCAAGGTATTTGAAAAGTTTAATATTCACGTAAAAGTTACATATAATTATAATTATTTAAAAAAATTTTAATTGCGTAAATCAAATATATTGTTTTATTCAATTATTTTAGGTTATGAAGCCCCTTGCTCAAGCATTAGATATTCTTCAAGGAGAAAAAAACATGTATATGGGCTATCTTTTACCGGTTTTATATCAATTGAAAAAATTCTTTGCAAAATATTGCAAAAGAAGGTTTAAAACTAACAAATCCTTTGGTAGATAGCATTGAAGCTGGCATTAATAAGAGGTATTTTAATGGGCCATAATTATGTAGGACTAGAAAATATAATACGATTTACGTTTTATTTGTAGATTTGGCTTAATTATTCAAAACTCTGATTTTGAAATGGCAAGTTGTTTGCATCCAAAATTTCGATTTGATTGGCTGCCCTGTGAGAAGAAGATTGGTGTCGAAAGAAAGCTAAAGGAATTATTTATAAAAAATTTCTGCTCAGTAGACGATTTGAATGCTGAATATAATCAGTCCGAAAACGATAATAGCGCTGAAGATGACTTTTTTACATTTAAAATTAAAGAAACTAATAGTAACCATCTTGATGAATTTTACAGTTATCAGAATAATGTCAAAAGTAAATCCAAATTATCGGTATTGGATCAATTTCCGAAAATAAGGAAATTATTTGTTCAGTTTAATACTGGGTTGCCCAGTAGTGCTTCTGTAGAAAGACTGTTCAGCAGTGCCGCGTTAATTCTTCGCGAGAAACGTAACCGACTAGGTGATGAAATGTTCGAAATTTTAATTAAACTTAAACTTAATAAAGGTTATTATTAAATGTATAAAGTCGGTTTATGGTTTTTTACAAAAAACCATAATTATTTTTCTGTAATACATATTTGAATAAATATAGTTATTTATAATATAATTCGTTTTTCTTTCAATGCCAAACCTTTATCAAAACTTAATTTATTGTTAACTTTTTCTACCTCTAATATATTTTATCACTAACTATTATTATTATTAAAGGTGAAAGAAGTTAACAATTAATTATTATTATTATTAATTTAATTATTATTAATTGTTATTTTTATTATTATTAATTATTTTAACTGTTATAAAAACTTTTAAAAAGAACGACGTTACTTTTTTCAGTAACGACGTCGTTACTGAAAAAAAAGTAACGGTAACGGTAACGAGTTACTTTTTAAACAAAGTAACGGTAACGGTAACGCGTTAATTTATTTTAGTAACGGGGCAAACACTGAGTCTCGTTAAGAAATTATCAATATTGACAAAAATATTTATTATTATGATTATCTTTCATTTTAATAAATAACTATATGTTTTAATAAATGATACAACTATATCTGGCCTTAATGAGATTTAAAAGTAGATTGGATATTTACATTAAATTTCAATGGGATAATCGCATATCGACTGTGACATCTACTGAAGCATGGCACAGTGATCCAAAAGATGCCAAAAAGTGTCAAATAATAAAAATTCATATTTTAGAAAAGTAATTATCTTGTCATAATAAGTACACAAAAAAAGGAGTGCTAACAAAAGGAGAATAATAATTTAATGTGTTAATATCTGCTGCTGATAATTATAATTGTTCTTAAGAGCTGGGCTTTGGCCACTTCCTGATGATGAAACCTCTCCCTGTTTTTAAGGGGGAGAGCGGGGTTGAAAGTGCTGGGGTAGGTTGTACACTTAAATCCAACGATGCCTTCTCTCCGGAAAGGCACTAATTTGACGAGTTTTGACCACTTTCTATATTCTTCATAGTTCATGTCCATAATTTCAACGGAATTCTGCTTTTCTATTGGCTGATTTTTTAGACAATATAGAAGGTAGGCAAACTTCGTCAAATTAGTGCCTTCCCGGAGAGAAGGCATCCTTAGATTCAAGTGTACCGTTAGTTATATCTCGAAAACAAAAAAATTTTTTTTTTAATTCAAGTAAAAGACGTATTCTATACCGCCTGCACACCTTTGGCAGCTACTTTTATTTCGTCTGCTGCGCGAAATAAGCAGCTATTAGTATCTTGGTTCTTTGATGCTACGTGAGTATCAATTTTCGGGTTTGCAGCTTTTGGTTTATTTTTTAAATTATTGAAGCTATCAATGCAATGGGTTCGCTAAAGTAATTCACATTTTTAAATAGGAATCAAATATAGTATATTATACTGAACTGTTTATTCAACTGACTTTTCTATATTTTATATAGCGTCGGAACAACCGACCCCGTAATAATTAATTCAAAAAACTATACAGAATTTTACACTAAATAGTTCATAAATAAAAAGAAATAGTTGATGTTTTACTATTACTTTCATTCACTTTGAAAATCAGCACTTTCAACCCCGCTCTCACGTAAGGGACTTTGAATCTGTCTAAAATGAGATAATACGGCTGTGCTCAATTATTAATTTTACGTTTGTAAAAGAAAAAAAAATTGTATGATTGTCTGATCTATCTTCATTGTTTGAAATAAAGAATAAATTCACACATTAAATTAAACTTGAGTCTTTGTTATTGCATTCAATCCAACTATTGGGTAATGTATCTAAGCAAAAAGGTACCCCATCTTTCGCAAAGATAATGCAGCTAAAATGTTGGACATAATAACCAATAAATATTTGCTCCATCCAATTAATTGGATTGCGCTCCAGAATCCAACGAGTTGGATACGGTAGCTATTTTTCTCTGTGTACACATAATAGTAGTGTTTTTAAATTTTTAAAGATTTATTTTTGTATTGTTATTAATGAAATACATTTGGAAAATGTGTTTCAAATAAAAAAATTAGTATTTTTTTAATCTCTTTCTATTTTGCATTTTTATATAATTTTCATTGAACTTCTTTCACTAATCTATATATATAAAATCAGACTTTTGTCTGTACATTGCTCAGAACTTTAAATTTCGCACATAATTATTCGTTTTAGGCATCAAGGATTCCAAATATACCAATAAAAAATTTCGTGTATGTATGTATGTATGTATGTATGTATGTGTGTCGGTATGTCACAGAATCTTTGTTCGCGAATCACTTAAAAACTGCTGAACCATTTGAAACCAAATTTGGCAGAATGTTAGACCTTGGGCCAAGGAAGGTTTATAAATTTACAGATTTGAAAAATATTAATTAGAACGGGAGATATTCAATTTTTTAGAAAAATTCAAAAATCAAAAATTTTCAAATTTTACATTTTTTTAAAAAATACTTTCAAACTTTCAATAATTGAGTATAACATGCTATTTAGTCACATTTTAGAATAGTTTTGCCAAAAATAATGTCCTATAACTAAGATGTAAGTATAAATTTTTTTTAAAAATTCAAAAAATCGAAATTTTTTAAATTTTATATTTTTTAATGGACTGCTTTTAAACTCTTTATAATTGAGTATTACACGTTATTTAGTCAAATTTTAGCATAATTTTTTTAAAAGTATTGTCCTATAACTAAGACGTAAGTATAAAAATGATTTCGAAAAATTCAAAAAATCGCAAATTTCCAAATTTTATATTTTTTAATGGACTGCTTTTAAACTATCTATAATTAAGTATTACACGTTATTTAGTCACATTTTAGCATAATTTTAAGATTTAAGTATAAAAAAGTTTTCAAATAATTAAAAAAATCGCAAGTTTACAAAGTTTACATACTCACACATAACGAACTTATCAACACAAGCATATAAACGCCTCTTCTCATTGGCTGTTCCCCCAAAAAGGACTCTAGACGACATTTCGTAACATATCAACGGCAAAGAGTTAAACACTGTATAATTGAGTATTACATGTTATTTAGTCACATTTTCGCATAATTTTGCACAAAAAATGATATGACTAAGATGTAAGTATAAAAATATTTTTGATATCAAAAAAACGAAAAAATTATAATTGTTATTAATTACTATCAAGTTTAATTCAGTAGTATTTTTAAGGTCTCTGATTAAGATTTTGACGTCAAAATAATGCAATTCATAATTATTTATCCAATTCATTCAGTATTCTTTAATTGAAAGAAGTTCAGAGACTTTAAAAATGGAGATGTTTTATAATAAATATTTTATGATAATTTTCCATAATTTTAGATTTTTTGCCAAAGAATGGAGACTATTAAATAAGTAAAATATTTTTGAAGAGCACAAAAATAATAAAGCTAAATGCCATAAAAAAGAAGGAAAAATATTGAATTTTAAGAAATTCAGGTTTTTGAATTTTTGCAAATTTTCCATAATTTATATTTTTTGCCAAAGGGTGGAGACTATTAAATAAGTAAAGTATTTTTAAAAAGCACAAAAATAATGAAGCTAAATGCCATAAAAAAGAAGAAAAAATGTTAAATTTTAAGAAATTCGGTTTTTTGAATTTTTGCTAATTTTCCATAATTTTAGATTTTTTACCAAACATTGAAGACTTTTAAATAAGTAAATTATTTTTGAAGAGCACAAAAATAATGAAGCTGAATGATATAAAAGAGAAGAAAAAATGTTAAATTTTAAGAAATTGGGTTTTTCGAATTTTTAATAATTTTTTATTTTTTGCTAAAAGGTGGAGACTCTTCAAATAGTAATATAATACTACCGAAATAGCTATTGGTAACTAATTAAATTATTAATTTTCCGGTCAAATTAAATTTTCGGCTTTTTTCTGATTTTCCAGATTGGTAGAAACATTGTTAAATGTATTGGTAGAAACTAAAACCCGTCGAAGACGGGTAGGACAGCTAGTAGTTATATGATAACGTAAAAAAAGTTTTTTTATTTAATTTTTTAAGTTAATTTTTTAATTGGTTTTTACATAATTCGATAAAGTTTTTATTCCTTGGCTTACGATCAATTAACAGTTTGAAAATTTGATTTTAGATTTATGATCACCGACCTCAAAAATAAGCTTTATGTATACCAAGTTTCATAGAAAAGATAAATTTTTTATAATTTTTTTATCCGCTATTTTGAATTTTCGAAATCTCACTTTAGATTCGCAATCAGCAACAATATTTAGGATTATTTAAATTTCTAAATATCTCGTAATTTTAGAGTTAATAATTTTCGTTTCTGGCCCACACTGTGCATGCTGGTCGTGATGTCTCCTTATTCTACTTTATGATTAAGAGATAACTGTTGATCGAATCCAATCAAAAGAAATTCCATAGACTGTCGAACACTTAGAAAATAAATAGACAAAAGGAATATAATGTAAAATGAAAAAAATCAAATAAAAGCACTTAAAAAGAAAAGGTTGGATAAAATCAAAAGAAAGGAACAGAATCAAGGTATTGCGAGAAAAATTCGCCCGGGCAAAAAAATTGCTTCGAGCGTAAATAAAGGGTCAAATTATTTTTAACAAACTCATTTATTAAAGTACTAAAAGGGTTTGAAATTAACAAAAAATCGTAAATTACACATAAATACCAAGTAGTAAGAATAGAATAGTAGTACGAAATGAGTACACGTGGGAGCGCGACTTCTTTTCGTTTGACGAAATACTCGTGGAGGTTTTTTCCTCTTTCTTTTAAATTTATCTATAACTCTTTGAAATTGATTTTTACATTATTTATTTTGCTCTCTTTCTTTTTGCAGAACTCACAAGGAAGATGAGGTTGTTTTAGGCGAATTTTGCTTACGATTCATTTTCCCCTCATTATTTTTTCTTCTTCTTTTTTTTATAATGCGTCTCATGCACAAATCGCTTTTTTGCTCGGCAAGGTTTTTTTTCATCAGACAAAATTCAAAGACTTTCCATTAAAGAATCAATCTATTTTTATAGCATTTCATTTTCAAGAAAAAGGAAAAAGTGATTCTTATAATTAATAACAAACACGTTTCAAATTACGAAGGAGGTTTTTTCACACATTCAACTCTTTTGCAACACCATCTGTTTCACTTTTTTTTTGTTTTCTAAATAATTCGTCAAATACATTCAAAAAAAACGTCTCCCAAGTAACATATTTCTTTTCACCTCAATCGTTCTCTAATCATAATTGATTCGTTCTATTTTCCATTCCCATTTTTTTTTTTATTTTTTTTTTGTTTTGCAACTTGTCCCTAAGAAATTTCACTTTTTGTTTTTTTTTAAATATAAAACATAAAAATCATCGTCGTACATAGTACCCTTATTTTTATTATAATAGCGAAAAAGTAACACTAAGTAGTAAAAGGATTTTAGGAAAAAATCTCCCCCTCGACTAAAAACACAGCACGAACAAACGGACAAACATACACCATTTTTTTTTTTACCATTTCTCTCAAATTTTTCTCTTTTCTGCTCACTTTTTTTTTGACAAATATCTTCACACTTAATTCACACTTTTATGCATAAAAATTTTTTTTTTCTCGCCACACCGTCAAATTCGCCGTTTGAACACTTTTGGGGGAGGTTCGCGGGATTTTTTTTCTCTTTGGGACATTGAGGGAGGGAGGATATATAAGGTCAAAGGGGAACGCGGGAAATTCCAGACTTTTGCCATTCTTTCCGCTAAGGATTATTATACAAAATAATTAGAAAAATGTACAAAAATTCATAAAAATAGTAATAGTTACATAGTACAAATTACTTTTGTTAGGTAATTATAATAATGTGTTTGTGTGTAGGAGCATATATGTATTTGTTATGCGCATGTGTGTATGTGTATGATTTGAGAAAACGAGCACGAAAGTACCATCCTACTTTACATACATTGATATGTATAGATGTATATGTACACAGGAAATACATATATTTTTGTATGCATACAAAAATATAAGATTATTAAACATTGCGATTACATTCAAAGACTTTGTTCCCTTCGCTTTTCTTCACCACACCCTCTTCTTTTGCTTCCATGTACGTACATATACACGTATACATATGAATATATTTATATACACAGTCTGCGCAGTGATATCTTCACTTCAACAAGGAGACAATTTGAAAATTCGAATGAAAAATTTTTCATTACGAATTTTTTTCCTTCTCTTCTTGTTGCAATTCGCTCCGATTGATACGATTTACAGGCTTTTAGCAACTGACGTCTTCGATCTTGCGCATCCAGAGAAAAGATTTGAGCCATGTTTCGTTATACGGGAGACAAAAACAATTTTCTTGTTTTGATAAAATATTTGTAAAAGCTAAAATTTACAGCTCGATGATGGTTTTTAAAAAATAAACTTTGCAAGGGAAGAAAATAAAAAAACATTGGACCAAATCAAATCTCAGATTGCTTTCACGGGCTTCGGAATCTTAACGACTATAATTATATGTAAATACAAAAAAGACCAATGGCTCATTTTTTTTTTCTACGCAGATCTCAAGCGGATCTGTTAAAAAATTTCATTTTGTCGCATGAAATTCCTGTTAAATGTTTTCACAGCCTGAATGCGTTCTCAGGTGGGCTGTGTCCTGAGAAACTAAAATGGGTTGATCAAAGACGCCAGTCGGTGAACAGAAAGTATATGTAGTGGCACAGCCAATTTATTCTAAAAACATCTCTTGGTTTCGTTAGCGTGCCTTAATTTAATTAATGCCACAGTATACAGCCACCGCACGATACCAAGATTTTCTTCTTTTTTTAGAGTACATTTTCTGAACAACGAGAGTGGTACTCTATTCCTTATCATCAGTGAACCAAAAGTCTTCAGTCGAATATATAACTTCAATTTTTCAAAAAGGCTTAAAAATTACATATATTTATTTGAAAAATTTTCTTAGTTAATTTCACATTCGAAAATATTAATAATACTAAGAATATTCTTTATGTAAATTACATTATTTAAGTTTTTATCTTAAGCTTAATTTCTTTTTGTCTAATTTTTCCTTCTTTTCATTAATAAAAAATTCTCCTAATTTTAACTATAATTTAAATATCAAGTCTCAATTGGAATTGTAACTGTGGTTCACCGAATTACAAACGCTAATTTGGTAACTGGGCGCCTTATAACAATAAAATCCCATTGCACCATATATAATGTTACATAACTATATTTATATTTTTATACAGAGTACGCTAATTAGTTTTTCCAATTGCGAGGAGAAATCACAATTTTTGTTCTCTAATCATTTTTTACAACTTTGGTTAAAAATTCATTGAAGAAACATTTATTTCTCTCTCTCTTCTATGAACGAGAATTTACAATCTTCAAATGAATTTTTTACAAATATTTACTCAATTGTTTCGTTTACTTAAAATATGAATTCAATTGAGTAAATTTTGAAAAAACAATTGTGATCTCCCCCCGGCTTAGAAATAAGAGAAAAAAAGAATTGCCCTCACGCAAATAATTTTCGCACTTTCATTGTTACAGCTTTTCTTCTCAATATGCTCGTTTTACTCTTAAATGTAATAAGGACTCGTTCCATTAAATATACTTAATTAACAATTATTCTGCGAGCAAAAAAATAAATTCTATGTATATTATCAGTTAATAATTAAGCTATTTTTTCTCGATTAAATGCTACTATATAATTATGAAGATCGACATTAGATTAAAAAAAAAAATTTAATTGGACTGGTGCGGTGGCTTCGTAGGATACTTTTTATTTTCTTTCTTTCATTTTTTTTTTTTTTTTTTATTTTTTTGCACACTTTTTTTCGAGGATCGAAAGACCGTCTCTCCGTTTTTATAGACCGGGCGATCTCGGTCGTGGTGCGAATTGGGAGTAGATTTTTAAAAATCGTCCTTGTTGAGCTCGGTCCTTCGAGAATTTCCTCTATTTTCTCACAAATTTAATTTTTAAAAAAATTTTTTCTTTCTTTCTTTTGATGTAGCGTGGCTCTCGATAATAGCCAATCACAGTGAATCGTCGGTCCAATCGAGCGATCGCTTCCAAAAAAAAAAAAAATTTTTTTTCTTTGTTTTTTGTGAATGTTACAAAAATTGAGTGAAGAAAATTCACAAAAAAGTATGAGAAAAGTGATAAAAAAAATTATTGAAATATTGAGAAGTGAGCGCTCGACTTAATGGTATAAATTAATCGGACAAAAGACACATCGCTCATCTCGAAACGAGACTATTTTTTAAAAACAAGAAATAATGAAAATTATATTGAAAAAGCTTGGAATTTATTATCAATAGGGAGATCGGAACAAGCGAATACAATTTAATACAAATTGCTCTTGTCTCCTCATCGCTGACATTTGCACTCGTTGGATATCGCTTTCGAAAAAAGGAAACATTTTAAAAAATTGATTTTCTGTGCAAACATCGCATCGAAACAGAGTAAATTCGAAAGACCAACAAGAGAAATGTATATATATAGATTATGTATAGATTTCAATGAAAAAATTGATATTTGATATTAACTAGAATCGAACTTTAAACTCTCTATTACATGCATAGATTTTTCTTTATTATTTATTGAAAAAAAGTTGGCTTTTGAGATTTGCTCTGTTCGTGTTGTGAAAAGTGTTATACTAGTAAAAGTAGATAACAAAGACAAGGTGTAGTCTTGTGTATTAGGCAAGTGTCCGTGTCTCCCTCTTATTTGTTGTCAAGTGAAGTGTAATTATGTAGAATTTACTTTTTTTCTTTGATTAATTTAAATATAGATATGGGATCGGTAGCAATCGCAATCGTCTAAGAAGTTCAACAACGAGAATTAATATTATAAATCGTATCAAACGCGTGCATGTTACAACGTGTTAACAATGAGAAAAAGAAGCATACGCTGATACCTCCAGTACTCGAGTAATACTGTTTCTGTTCAGCTAACGATTATCTAAGATTTGCCTAACGCTCGAAACGGTCGATTGCATTGCGCACGATTTTATTTTATTTATTTATTTTTTAAATCTTTAGTCTATTCGTTTATTCGAGTGAGTCGCGTATCTATACCGAAAATAAACCTCTCTTAAAAATTGAATTGCACTCCTCTTATAATAATATTCGTCTAATATATGTTTCATCGCCATAACATAAAATAGTAAAAAAAATACTTTAAATTAATTTACAACAAAAAAAAAAACAGAACACCTGGCTTAATGTTCGATGAAAAAATATTACAAATTAAAAAAAAATATTACAAATTTCACCGATTCTCACGGTTTTAACAATAATTGAATTCTTTTTTTTCTTTTAATAATAAAGTACTCTATAATGACTAGTACACTCATGGAAAGGAGCGAGGAGATTAAAAAAAAATAGTGACACGCGATGAAGATCAATTAACTTTATTAATTAGTCCAGAAAAAAGGTAAAAAGTGGAGAAAAATAGCTAAATACTGGTGCTAGATTTTTTTTTCGAAAGTCAAAATGACGCGAAAAAAAGCGGAAGCTCAGCGCTCCTAAGTCTATAATTGCAATCACGTTTACAAGAAATATTATACAAAAACACTAATCGAAATACTAATTTTTTTTTTATTCGTCTTCTTCCATTTAAAATCGATCTAATTCGAAAGTTTCAAAAAAGTGCCAAGTACATTCAAACTACGAACATCTTAGGTCAACCGTATTATAATATTACTTTTTTTTATTATTTTTTAGAAAATGGTAAAAAATCTCCCGCCAAACGATTTTTGCCAATGTGTTTTTTTTTCACTTGCGCTCACAGTCTCTATCTCTTACTCCCGAAACTAGCTCCCGAAAAAGCCACTCACACGCTTCTGTTATTAGCTTCTACATTCATTCTGTTAAAACTCAGTGTTTATAATTTTTTTCCCCTCTTTGTTTTTTTTTCGCGTTTCTCCCACAATCATGTCGTCACACTACGTGAAAAAGGCTTAATATTTAATAGCTTTTAAAAGGTTACCTCGTATTTTTTTTAACGCCTAACTAGGTACATGCGAAAAAACACCTAACGTATGAAAAAACAGGTATCTTAAAAACCTAATCTTTCCTTCGTTCTGCGCCTTTTTCTATCTTTCATCGAGCCCTCCCCCTTCTTTTTTTTTTATTTAATCACAATACCAACTATTTTTTCGGGTCGATTTTCGCGAATGGTGCTCGAGTTTAATTTCATTCTTCTTCTCCTTCCCTCGTGGAAGGTGAATTTTTTGGACGTATAAAAAATTCTAATATTTACCAAAAAACGATTTTGTATATTATAGAGCGAGGGAGCCTCGGCGAAAATCGAATTTTTTTTCCTCCACGAATTTATTTTTTCATTAAAGTCGCGTGACCCGATCGAAGATCACGAATATATCTTGCGATCAAAAATGTCACTATTAACAGACGTGTGGCGTGAACGCGCGTGTGTTTGTGTATTGGGGAGGGGGGTGTAGAAAAAATTCGTCTAAGCGTATACAGAAATACACGTTTATAATAATGCTAAATAGTGATTATTTAGAAAAAAGAATGGTACAAAAGACTTTAGGAGCAAATTGGCTAGCGAGCTATCGAGCAAGTTGAGACATCTCAGGCTCTATTTTTTCTTTACTTTTTTTTATTTATTTATTTATTTATAATATTTATATAATATCCTAAATATATCGATATTCAACTACTACTAATGTAAGAATAATTAAGAAATCAGGTTTAACCTCTCGTTTCGCACGAAACAGCGATTTTACAAATATAATTACAAAAATTTCATTATTCCGCCTCTAATAGCTCTCTATTATTTCTCACTTGCTTCTCACTCCTCTTCTACAAAATGTACACATTAGAAAAAAAATTCAATTAAAATATATATTTATATATTTTTATATATATGTAAAATTTTTATTTCAATTAAGAATTTTTTTTAAACTCGTATAAGTGTGTGAGGGGTGTATAAGAGTGTGTCTTGAATGAAACGTGAGTGTAACTTTTTTTTTCCTTATGCGAATAATGCGTGCGCCACAAAATAAAAAAAAAAAGACGAACTTACAGATTTACAACATTAGACAGTCATCGAAACATGCCTCGTCACTAGAAAACACACGTAATATAATATTTAGGCTAAAATGTACATATCAAACGTTGGTTTTTACAATCATCTTCCATTTTCTCCATACTCTCGTACTTTTCTATTTATTCATAATTTTTTTTTATCGTTTTTCATTTTGCATCTATATTCGGAGAACTCTTTCGATACTCCTTTAACTTTACGAATTTCTATCATAACAAAACTTATAAGAATCGGAGACGGGGAGGGTTTTTTTCCTGGAATGATCGAGCAAATTATTAAGAAAACGATAAAAATATACAATAATATTTATACAGCTTTCTAATTTTCCGTCTTTGATGACAATTCTCCCCTTTGAATATAAATACCTACACAATACGCAGAATCGAAGATAAAAAATAAAAATATGATTTTTTTTCAAAATTGCCAAAAAAAAAGCTATTCGATAATCAGTACAATTTTTTCTAACATTTGGTATTCATGCGACTCATTTATATTATTTTAATCATTAAAATTACGATTTTTTCTTTACTAGCAATTTCACTAAATAATTACGAAATATTAATTATTATTGGCTTAACAATATCCTATTATAATTGAATTCATATTAGAAAAGCTAAAAACAACAATCAAAGATTTTGACATTTTTTCTCGTAAAAAATACGAAAATTTTAAATTCAAAATAAAATTATTAATAATCACAAAAAAAATATTATGCAACACAGTTTTCATTATAGAAAATTATTCTTTAAAAAACAATTTTCGAAAAACTTACAAGTTAAAATAATTAAAAATTGCGGAAGAATATAAAAAATATCCTTCCAAAGTAAAATATCAAAAAATAATTTTTTTTAAAATTAATCAAACCTTGTTAAAATTAATATCCAAAAATAAAATTTTATTTAAAATTATTCTTCCGGTAATTTTTTAAATTATCGAAAGAAGAATATTTGAAAAATAATTTTTGAGCTAAGAAACTAATTTTGGAGAAAATTTAAAATTTATAAAAAAGAAGAATATGAGAAAATATCCCAAAAGAGGATAGAAAAATACGATTATTTGAAAGTATAAATATTTCAAATCATGAGGCTTAGTAAACGTAAAATGTTTAACAAATATAAACTCTAAAATTATCACAACGAATGAAATTAATTTAAAATTTTTTCGATTCGAGCGCATTGGATATTGACATTTTTTGCTTTTTGCAGAAATTAGATTTCAATCTCAACTCTGATTTCTGATCATTTCTTTTCTTGATTCTTTTTTCGAACTTGAAATCGAAGCTTTTTCCCCATTCAATCAAAAAATGGCATCAAAGACAGAAATTATTTTCAATTTTGCTAATTTAAATTTTCCTATGCACGTAATTATACTAAAATTTTAGTGTCAACTACGTAATTTTAGTTATCATTTCAAAATTTTGAAATTAATCACACAATCAAAGAATTAAAATTAATTTTTCTACACATTAATAGTTTTTAAAGAATATTTAATAAAAGCCCGTATCATTCCATGTACCTCTCGCCACATCCCGTAATTTTTTGTTTCTTAACATTGCACTACTCCCAGCTTCAAGTTTGTCTTAAAAAGTCTTAGCAATTACTTTATACGTCTAAAGTCCTAAACATTTCGTGACTTGAATTTCCTAGCCAAAAGCGCGATTATTTTCTTCCTTTTATTCGCCAGGGCTCAAAAATTAGACATTATAATTTTTTTCTTCCTCTCATCCAAAAGAGGATGTTCGCTCAATCGTCAGTTTCACGAAAAGACTCAGAAACCAACGCTTGCCTTCTTTTAATGCTCGGATATTCACTATAAATGTCTCCACAAAATCCTTAGGCTACTTGGATTTTTTTTTCTTTTAATAATGTGCACGTTTGCGCTATATAATTTTTTATTTTCAAAAATGCATTTTTAAAATTAATTGATTATGCATGCTTTTACTTTTTTATTTATTTTTTTCGTGTAAATGTTATGAAAATTTGGCTGTGTGATTGTTTCCTTGTCTCTTTGGTACGTGGAGATCTCTACAATTATAATAGTGACAGGAATCATAGCGATAACGATCAATGATAATATAACAATGTATTAAGTGGCATTATAGCAATTAAACATAATAATTATATAGCGATAGGTGCTCTTCTTAGAATTATATTGTTATTTTTATAAAAATCAAAAACTAAATTGACAATCGATTTTTTATAATTTCATATAGAGAAATTACAAAAATTGCTCTTGTCGAATATGAATTAAGAGAATAATTATAAAAGAGACAAACAAAGAAAACAATCTTCTATTTTTTATTATAAACGCTACGGATTTTCTTTATCTACAATTAGAATAATATAATAATAACTTCTTTTTATATAAAAAAATAAAAATCATTTGAATCTTCCTCGGAAAACGGTATATCGGAGGGTGAGCAGGGGTAATTTATATTACTATTCATTAAATAATAGGTATATTGTAGGAAGTACGCACGATCACGCACGTATCACTTTTTTTTTAAATTTGACTCTTTTTCTTCACTTTCGCGATATTGCAATATTATTATTATTTATTTATTTTTTACACATGATTCAGGATTAATTCTCAAAGGGGTTGCAAAAATTATTTCTCATTTCGAAAATAAAAGATTTCTTCCCCTAATTATTATTCGCTTTCACGCATTATTAATTTTCATCAAAAAAACTGCGATGTTATTTTTAGAGATACAAAAGTTTCCACAACCAGATCTCATTAAACTAACATCGAACCCGTTCTTTCCAATTTATATATTTTTTTTTTTTTGCTTATTATAGAGCCAATTGTTCATCCCCCCTCCCCCCTTGTAATCATTCACACCCGGAGGCACTCTCTTTTTTCCATAAACGCATTTACACTCATTCTCTCTCTCTTTTTCTCTTTTGCTCTCGCTTTTGCTCGGAACTAAGATATATAGACAAGAATATAACAGCGGTATAAAAAACTTTTCAACACTGAAAAATACAAATCTATCGTAAGTGACTACCATTGTTACTCTTTTCCCCTCTCGTTTTTTATTTTTTTTTAACATCGCGTACTTAATTTGTTTTTTTTCACGATTTTCCCTTAATTAATTCATTCAGTAAATCGAACGACAGAGTTCGGTCGAGATGCGCCATTAAAGATTACTTTTTTTTTTATTATCATAGTTACATACCGTTGTTGTGTTTCGTGTATAAGTGATGTTTTTTTGAATATTTTTTTTTTTTGGTGTACCGGATTTTTTTTGTAATTTTTTGTTGTTACTGTTTCACTAATGTCGTGTCGTGCAAATTATTTTTCTCTATACTGTTCGGACACGAAAGTCAATGAAAAATAGGTTCTACCTCAAAATATTTGTTTTTGCGGGGAAAAAAAAAATTTTTAATTCGAAAAAAAAGATTTTTTGGTAAATTTTTTTTGAAAATAGATTTCAAAAATTTTTTTTTTTGTTCATTTCTTATGTGTATTCTTTCTCTGAGGTAGAAAACCGCTCAAAGTTATAAAAAAAAAATGGACTTTTGTCCCCGAAAGTAAAGTTACATTTTTTCGTGTCTGTCAGAATATATTAAATATTTTTAATCATTATTATCATATATTAGTACTTTATATATAATATTTATATTTATATATATAATAGTCATTATATATATTCTATGCTTTATCACACACATTACAAAGGAGGTGAAGAATCACACCTAACATATTGTTATTATTTTTCTTGTTTTCTGTTAATACGCGTGCAACGCGTCAATGAGTGCTTTCATTCGTGTGTCGTTTTTTTTGTTTCGCGTGCTTGTGTATTTTTTTGTGAAAAGTCAATTTTTGTCTGCATTTATTTTTTTTAAGATGAATTTTTCGAAATTCTTTTACATCTATTGTTGTGAATTTTTTTTTATGTAATTGTGTGAATTTTTTTTCTTGTGTATTTTTAAACCGCGTCTCACGAGTTGATTTTTTTCCGACAACGCGCCTCTATTACAGCTCATGATTAAAATTAAAATTAAAACTCCCAATGCACTCGAGATTCGCAAAATAGTTTCGAAATAAGAAAATCTGATTTCTCCTCTGTTTTTTTTTTGTGCGAAAATCGATTTTGATATGTGGGTGTCTCGTATGACGAATAATTTCGATTCTGACGAGGAGTAAAGAGTCGTTGTCATCTGCATTTTGCAGAGAAAGACAATTTTCCATTTTTTTTTTTTATTCCCGGAAGAAGATTTTTTCTGTTCTATCAAAAAAAATTTTCGAATTAGCAAAATTTTGTTAAAATTTGAAAACAGAATTAAGTCTCTTTCTATGTGTGAAAAAAAGTTGTTCCTTTTCTGGGAAGGTTTTCTTTTTTCGAAAAATTCTCATGACGTGAAGACGCAGGAGATGTTTTTTTTTTAAATTTGAATTGCGTATTTATCATCATTTAGACCATAGAGCATGAGCAAGGATACAGTGAACAACAGGACATTTCGATTCTTTTTTTTTAAATGGTGAAGTACTACCGCAAAAGCAGTGGTTTCACGCATCAGTAATAATTCTCACACGACATCTAGAACAGTTTGATTCACGTATGAAAACAGCACCGCTTCGGCACTAGAAATCTTCTTTTATTTTTTTTTTTTTTATAAAAAGCACGATAACACAACTGAGATTTTTTTTTAATAACTACATTATTTATATTCATATTAAAAAGGTACGATCGTAATTTCGAATTGTAAGAATACGCACATTGCGTCTGCGAGAATGTTAATTTTTTTTTTCATTTATGTATCGTGTGTCACTAACTAAAAAAAACAGCCGTTCTCACTTTTGTTATTTTTTTTTAGGAAATTCTCTAGGGGAATTTCACAATAAGATAAGAAGAAAAAAAACTTAATTATAAAAAGAACCTTATATATTAAATTTTGTACAATTAAACGTTAATTCTAGGTTAAAAAAAAAGATTGTTTTCCAACAAAAAAAATAAATCACAATTCGATTAAAAAAATATCTTTGGGTTAGATATTGTATATATATAGAAATATATATAGTTATTTTATAGTTTAAAAAATAAATAGAAAAATAAATGTGCGATAAACGGCTGATAATTTTTAGTGAAAAAACTGGGAAGTAGGGGGGCGGGGGTGTGTGGGGGGGGTTTAATGAGATTGAAAACAGGCTCACGGAAATAGCCCGGTTATATGTCATAAAAATTAGACAAATTTCACTAGAAAAAACGGTCCATTGTCGAAAAAAACGTCGGCGGTCAAAAAGTCTTGAATATATTGCTACTCTCTATATAATATATATATATTATTTATAATATGTATATCAATATATATTTTTTAATTATCAATTGATTTAGGTGAATTGGTACCTAGGTAAGTTTCGCTACAATTATACCGATTAGCGTGTGTCGCGCTTGTGTTTTTATTTTTTCATTTTTTTTTCTTTTTTGTATACGTGTTTAAATGTCCGTGTATTAGGTGTGTCCTTCCACGTTAAATATAATTGTTTTTTTTCGTTTATCATTTTTTCCCTTATTGTTTATAATATATCTCTCGAAATATCGAATTGTGATGTATAGAAAAACGTTACACGAACAAAAACGCGCTGTGGGAAAAATTTAAATTTTTTGCGAGTTCACGCCATTTTTTTTTTTATTTTATATTACGAATTGCATATTTATATTACGTACAATATATATTTTTGTTTTTATAAATTTAACCGCGAGTAGTGTTGAGTACGGTTAATTTTTCTTTTTCCACATTTTAATTTGTTGATAACTCCGATCATGAATTTATTTAATAAGGCGGACATGCAACGTGAATATATATGCAAAATCAAATGAAGGAAAAATCGGAATTTTTTCCCCCAAGAGCGTGTCAAGGTTTTCATTTTTTATCTTTATAATTTTATAAAAATAAATTTGGTCTTTGTAAAAATTAATGAATATTCAAAAAGAAATATTTTAAAAGTGAATTAATGTGGAAATTTTTTTTTTTTGAATAGAATTTTTTTTATTTTTGTGTCAACGCCTCGAGTAGACAATAAAAAAATGCTGCTTTTCCGTTCATTTGTTTTTGCCATTCGCGGCTTTTTGTCCTTATTCTTTTTTTTATAATTCGCGCGTCACGTGAAAGGTCGTAACTCGCGTTAAAATTGCACTAACTAATGCTCGCTCTTTTTTGCACGCCTCAAAAAATCCCCATTGTACTATTGAATTTTCGATTTTATTTTCTTTTTTCACCTTAAAACTACGTGATCTGTGAGTTTTTTTTTTAAAAACAAAGTGTTTAAAACACTAAATGAATAGAAACTACAAAAAGAGACGAGACAAACACACAAAAAACACTTTTTTTTTTGTTCATTTTTATAACAAATGATTTTTCTTGAAAAAAAAAGATTTAAAAAAATTCTCTTAAATATAAATAGAAAAAAAGAGGTACAAATATTTCATTCGAAAAAAATTTATTATAATTTATTTATGAAAAATATAAATCATGAGTTAGGAAATTTATTCGTAGGTATAAAAAAATTAGGGAGTAAAAATTAATTTACTTAGAAAAAAAATTATACGTAAATTGCCACAGCGAACAATAATAAGAATTAATTAAAGTATAAAAATCATTTTCATGCTAACAATAATATTTTAAGACATTTTCACAAATCACCCGGTTTTTTGTTGCCGGATTTCATTTTTTTTTTTTTTTTTTGCTAATATTGCACGATTTTTTTTCGCGTCTTCGCGATTTTCACATTTTTTCTAGTTTTACTTTTTTGCATTGAGAGCGTAGCGCGTTTATTTTCATTTTTCGAGCAGTTGAAATACCGAGAATCGAAGGGGAGAAGCTAAGTTCAGAATGACTCTTACTAATTCTTTCCTTCGTCTCCGGCATGTCTAGTCGCCACCTACGTCCTATGGTGGCCCATTTATATACAAAAAGGAGACCAAAAAAATAAATATATATGTTTATATTTATATATATATGTATATATAGATGTGGAGATTACTTTGTCTTTCTCTTAAACCTTACGGGTCCATATTGTGGATTTTCTCTCCGTGTTTTTGTGTTTTGGTGTTTGTGTCTGAAGAAATGTTCTGTAAATCGAAAGAGGTTTCTTCTTTTCGTGTATTTGATGTATTTTCGTGTATTTTTATGTATTTTCGTGTATTTTATGTATTTTCATGTATTTTCGTGTATTTCATGTATTTTCGTGTATTTTCGCATTGGTTATAATATATATATTGTATATACGTATAATCGTGCTTCAGAAGCGTCAACTTGCCCCGTCAGTGGGAAAGAAACACGACACAACACGTTCTCGACTCTTTCTAATTAATTAGAATAATTGTCCCCCATTTCGGGACACGTGTGTTACTTTTTTTTCAATTTGAACTACGCGATTGCATTCGTTTGATTATATACACCGAGAGAAGAAATCGTGGTTAAGAGTGCGCACTCGAACGCTGCTGGCGCGGGCAGGTAGCAATAGAAGGTTTTACACATTTATGTACAAAATAAGCCCCCCCTATCTCTAATATTTAGAGGGCGATCACGAGCGAGCTCAAGGGTTTGCTTCTTTCTTTCTCGCTCTCTGCACAACGAGATCTTCATTTCTTTCCTTTTTTTGTATGAAATTTGCTTTTTCTTTCTTTTTTTTTGTTTAAATTGGATTTGTTCCGCTTATTGTCGGCGTCTCAACTTTTCGGACACCCTTATCCTCGATCCCTCTCCCGACTCTCGGATTTAGGTAGAAAAAAATACAAAAATAAATCGTTGATCCGAGTGACACATTGGCTATCAATATCGAAGAAATTATTTTATTTTCTTCGAAAATTCAAATTCAAATGTAAGTCTAAACCAAGAGGTATGAGAATTACTTTCGAGAGTGTAATTTCTTCGATTTTAATTTTTTTGAAGCCAAATCCAAAATTGTCTTAGATTGGAACGCGCCCACGAAAACCGCTCTCACACTGCTAGATTTTTTTTATTTTTTTCCCTTATATTATTATTATTATTATAATTATTATTAATATTATTATTATTATTAAGAGTTAAAACACTTGTCTACCATAGCAAAAATTTTGGACAAAAAAGTTATTTTTTTTTTATATAAAAGTAGGACACGAAGCAACGATAATGCCGGTTTTTGGTGGGCGCGTCACACAATCTAGCCACTTGGATGTCGAATTCGGTGAGCATCGAGGATGCTTGATCTCGTACATCATTAATTTTCTTTTTTTTTTTAGTTTTGCCTAGAGCTTCCTCGTGGTTTTTTTTGTTATTTTTTTCCCTCAAAAAAAGCCTTTTTTCGAATTGCAAAAAAGGTTTTTTTTGGTCTGGCTTGAAGAAAGATAAAAAAAAATCTATCATTTCGTTATTTCGGAAAGTACATATGCCTTTGGCAAATGTCGAATTCTACGAGATAGTAGCAAAAGTCCTCTATCCTAGATGAAAATAGATCGTTTTTTTTTGCGTCATTAAAGTCAAGGACGATTTTTCTTTTAACGAATTCCTACGTTTTTCTCTACTCTACGGATCACTTCTAAACCTGTACCAATGGGAGATTTAATCCGAAGATTTCTCGCTAGGTGGAAAAAATTTTCATTTTTCTGTCACGATATTTGCAAAAATTGACAAGCATTTATCGAATATTTCTTTTTTTAGAAAAATGAATTATTTTTTCCATTTAGGGAGAATGATATTTTTTTTTGCTTCCAAATTGAAGCGTTGGCGAAGGGGTCTTTCTCTTTCTTCAGGCAGACACACCTGAAAATCTAAGACCGGATGCTCTTTCTGCGGGGCCGGTGAAAAAATAATTATCGATGAATTTGTCTCCTAAAAGGTCGCCCCTCGCGAAAAAATTCAACTATCAAATTAAAAACCTCTCACACCTCTTTTTTTTGGAGAGATGTTTTTTGGGGGAAAAAAAAGGAATTTTTCTCCGCGCGGGCTTTTTTTTATAATTAACGTACCTATGTAACGCACTTAATAAAGATTCTTAGGTGCTAGAAACTGTGATACAGAGAATTCTTCTAATACACAGCGATAAAGCGTGGGTTTTCCATTTATCGATTAAATAACGCGCTCTCACGAGAGCGTGTTTCGTTATTTTTTTTTCCCATATATTATTAATTTCTTTAATTCTCTCCCTCTCCCCCTTTTTCCCTCCTTACTTTCTTTACTCTTCTCCTCCTCTTTTCCACCCTCGAATTTTTTTCTTTGTATTTCCGGAAGTTTAACGATCGAAAACTTGTTTTTTATTTCTCGATTATTTTCTTCACAAATGTCGTGAGAATGCTTGTTTTTTTTGTGTCGAGAAATAAAAAAAAAATTGTTCGTCGAACGAGAAAAATGATATAAGCCGCATTATATCTGGTTCGCATAAAAGAATTCTCGAAGAAGTAAATAACACGCGATCTTAATCGGGACATGTGGTCCGACGAGGTTTACAAGAATTCAATTAACGACAATACGGGTTTTTTTCTTTTTTCTATCCACTTGACACGTTGATGATGATGATCCAACTTCCTGAACTTGTCTCTTGAATATTGTATTGGACTGTTTGTCCAAATTCTAATGGTGATAAGATCCGAGAGAGTAGAGGAAGATCTTGTGGGTTCCTTTTTTTGCGTTTACGGGTTTCCTTATTTTCAATCATCTTGCGAGTAAAATCGGTGGTAATAGGGGTAGTAATGGAGTAATAAGTAGTAATAGTTTCGTAGCATATTAGTGGTAGTAGTAGTAGTAGAGTAGTAGTAGTAGTAGAGTAGTAGTAGTAATAGTAGTAGTAGTAGAAGAGTGGAGTAGTGACAATCGAGTAGTAGTACTTGTGACTAGGTAAGGTGGGTAAAGGTATAATGGGTTCAGGGCATTGTAGAAGTGGTAGTTAATTAGCTAGAGCCGCGAGGTAATTAGGGGCGACGCAGTTGGGGTTAACACCAGCGAAAAGGCACGGCGCGAGGCCGATCCGCACCCTCCTTCACCAGAGGCTTGTGGAACTCTCGTCCTGGTCGGGAGTGAATTGTTGCCCAACAGTGCTCGCAATAGTACTGAAAACAAATAAATTCTTTAATTCTCCACACTCAACAATTTTTGGGGATCACAACATTAATTAAACGTTCCTTTTCAATCATTCTTTTCAATTTTCATTCACGTTCAGGGTGGTCACGAGTTTCGGTTTTTAATTCAATTTCCCTGACAATTTACTCACATTAGAATTATTTTCGGTAATTATGCAGAAAAAGGACTTTTCTCAATTTTGAAGATAAATGGTTAATCTTAATTACCTTATTTTCCCTGACAAAATTCTTTTTACAGAAAAAAATGAAAGTTTACCAAAAATGAGAAAAATTTATGAAATTCAATATTTTCTAAAAATTAAAATTAAACCCTTCCTGAATATAATTATTTTCTACAATTTTAAACTAAACTTCATCTCTGACATAATTATTATAAATAATTTTTAGGAAGTTCTCTAGAATACGGATCAAAAATTAAAAATTACGGACCATTCACGAACCAACTGACAAAAAATATAATCAGACCGAGTGAAATAAAGAAACATTTTACTTAAAACTATAAATTAAATTTTTTATAACTATAAAACATGAAAAATATCGATAACTCCGAGTCGAAGACTCGGAGTGATCGATTTCTTCATGTTTTACAATAATTAAAGATGATTCAAGAATTTTGAACTAAAATTATTCTTTAAATCGATTGTTTTTAATAATTTTCGAAAAAGTTTTTTGACAATTTTCAAATCCATTTGTTTACAATATTCAATTTTACGACAATTCGATTATTCGCAAATTTTTCAATTAAATATATTTATTATAAAATTAAAACTTAAAATAATATAAAAAAAATTAAATTAAACTTTAAAAAAAAATTAATTTTAAAATTCAATTATATTTCTAAAAATTCATGGTACGATTTTAATATTCAATTATTATGTAAAATTTTAACTGAAATTCATTTTTAAATCAAATTTTATTAGAAAATTCTACGAGAATTCAATTATTAAAATGCAAAAATAAATCATTTACTGAATAATTGAATGTTTTTTAAAATTCAATTCCCATAAAAAATTTTATCAACAAATTTTAAAATAATTGAATTCTTTCGACGAATTTTAATAAAATCTTTAAGAATAATTATTACTACATTTTTCGAGGAATTCGATTAAAATTGTATTAAAAATAAATAAAAAATTGAAATTCTGCAATGAATAATTATTTGTGAAAGTAATTGAATCTCTAAAAAAGAATTTTATTATTTTTGAATATTTATTATTTTTATTATTTTTTATTATAATTTTCGCGAAGAATATAATAATTGAATTTCTACAATAATTTTTAACTTGTCCAAAATTAAATTTTTCTTCTCGTGTTTTTAACTAAAATTCTTCTATAAATGCATTATTTTTAATAATTTTTGCAAAATTTCTTTGACAATTTTCAAATTCATTTGTTTATAATTTACAATCTACAATTTCGAGAATTTCGATTAAAATTGCAATAAAATTAAATGAAATTTTCCAATGAGTTTTATTATTTATGAAAATAATTGAATGATTGCGAAGAAATTTATAAAAAATTTGTAAATAATTGAATTCATGTGAAATTTTTATTATTTTATGAAAATAATTAATGGATTGCGTAGAATATTATTAAATTTTTAAATTTTTCTTTAAATAATTGAATTCTTTTGAAAAATTTGATTAAAATAGTAAATTTATTAAAAAAACATTGAATTGAGAAAAATTTTTGAAAATAATTGTAATTTTGCCCAGAATTTTATTAAAATCTTGGCTTTTTTAAATCAAATTATTTTTTTATTAAACTTTTTCTGTGAATTATTAATATTTTTTTTTTATCTTTTCCGTAGTTCGTAACATTCTTTAGATTTTTAATCAAAATATTTATTACAACGCTACTTTTGTTTTAAAATTTCATAAATTTTACGATATGAAGTAAATTTTAGAAAAAAATTAGTAAAATTAACTTGAAACTTGGAAAAATTTCCTTCTAAAATAGTCAAATTTAATATTAAAATTGTTATTTTCAGCATAACTTTTACTATTTTCAAAGACCAATTTTTTTTTAATAAAAATTTATTTCAAAAATAGTAAAATTTACTCTAAAAATAAAAATATTTATTAGATAATTGTATAATGTTCGAAGAAAATTTGAACAATTTAAAAAAAAAAATTGACATTGAAAATAGAAAATTTTGCTGTAATTATAGACAATTGAACTAAACAATTGGAATTTGGTAAAATCTTTAAAGAATAATTGAACTTTTGAAAAGAAAATATAAAAAAATAATCAAATTTTTGAAGAATTCTAATTATAAATATGAACATGATTTTTCCAAAAGTTTATAATAAATCTACAAAAGAAAAAATTTTTAAATTTTAATTTACTTTGTTCGAAGATAATTGAATCTTAAAAAATTATAGTAAAAAAATTCTAAGGCTTAGTTTTTTATAAATATTGCAATGAAATTTTCTCGAAAAAAAATTGAATTCCTGAAAAGAATTTTTGTATAATTTAAGAAAACTAATTAATTTTTTTTGAAGAATTTCAATTAAAATTTTGAATATGATTGTTTTCTCCAAATGTAAAAAATGATTCTAAAAAATAATAAAATATTATTTTTTGTGTAAATTTGAATTTTTGGACAATAATTGAGAATACTGAAAATATTAAATTTTAAAAAATTAGAATAAAATATTTTTTTTAATAAAATATTTTTTCATAAATAAGTCTCAATTTTTTTTAATTTTCCTGACAAAAAATTTTTTTCCTTTTTTTCTGACTTTACTGACAAAAATTTCGTTTTTCTGACATTTCCCCCACTTTATTGACACGTGGCCACTCTGAATGTTAACGAATGCTCTATTTTATATCATTATCAAATCGAAAAAATTTGAATTTGTTCTTGTTCATCAATTGACATTAACATATTGAAAAAAAAAATCAATTAAAAAATAACATTTTTCTTTTAAAATTGAATCCCACTTTTGAGTTCTTGTGATTTTATAGAATTTGATATTGAATATTATTTGCTTTATTAAAACTTATGTTCAATAATGATTTTTATTTTTATTAAACTGTTTTAAAAATTGAGAAAGATTCAGTTGTTGGAATCACCAAATAAGTTTAAAATTACGCTAAAAAAACGTTTCTTCGAATTTTGTTATTCCGAATGATTTTCCTAGCGTGTAAACTTTTCCGTTTATATAAACAAACGTTGAATTTAATTTTTAATAATAAAATGCATAAATCAATTCTTAGTTGAAAAGTGAAAAACAATAATTTTAATAATAGTTATTGTGTCGGTGTAGATTATTTATTTACTTTATTAAAATACGACCCTGATAGTACTTGACAGAAATGTAGAACTTTATTATTCATTACAAGAGTAAATAGTAAACAAGGCCGATTTCAAAGAACAAACATTGCTAGAGGGCTATAAGTAACTGGCATTTATATAATCAACAATACAATTATTTTCAACACATGAAATCACCAGTTAAATTATAGTTTTTAATCAATTACCGACTAGTTTAAGGTCATTTTAAAGAATATTCTTTAAAAAAAGATAATTCACGTCAAATAAAAAAATACAATAATTATCTAGATTGGGGCTTTTTATTTTACCGAAAGAAACAAGTGCGAGAGATTATATTTCTTTGCTAAGTCTTTTATTATTGCAATAATATTTATAGTCATTTTTAATTCTAGCTTACAATTTACTATTTTTGCCGAATATTAATTTTTACATAGTTTCATTAATTTATAATAATTTTGTACAATTCATACAATGCATATAATCTAGTTTTACCTAATTTCATTTTTTTAATTCTAATTTTAACCTATAGACTTTAACTTTTAAAACTATATTACATTTATCTTAATTTTCCATTTTTTACAATTTCATTCTATCGTTTCATATTATTTCAGAAAATTGTAATTTTCTGTAAATTTTTTATTTCTATAAATCTATAATCAGTCCAATAATAATTAAGTCTTTGCTTTAACTTTAATTAAAGTATAATTAATTTCATAATATCGTGATAAATATTTAAAAGTGAAATCAAGTAAATGTGGAATATTATAAATCACGAGAATGAAAATTTATTAACGCGGCGCAGAATTCATTAAATTATTTAAAAAAATAGTTATATATTTTTTCCATTTTTGTAAATATTCATAAAGTAACATTCAGTAACAATGATAAATTTTTTTAAAAATTCTACTTCTCATGTAATGAATATGCAATGACAGTAATTTGATAGGAAAATTATAAGAGTCTTTAAAAATCGAAAAAAGCTTCCAAACATTTCATAAAATAATTAATATTTAAATTCAATATGAATAAAGAATACTTTCTGCATTTACAATTGTAACGGAGAAATTCAATTTTACTGTCTTTTTTTTTTTTTTTTTAATTTTACAGAATTTTTACTAAATTTGATTTAGAAATAAAATTTTATTTAAAAATTAACATTCAAAAGCAATATTTTAAAAAACTTTTGAAAATTAACATTCAAAAACAATATTTTTTTTTTAATTTAAAAATTAACATTCCAAAACAATATTTTCTTTTTTTAAAAAGGGTTTTTTCTCAGGGTTGCCACAAAAAATTTTAATATCTTTTACCCTGATTTTCAGACAGAATTTTGATTTTTTGCCTGATTCCATAAAAACATTTGAAGAAATTTCAATTATTAAAAAAATTATAATTTTCAGAAGCAAAATTTTCATTTAAGGGCATCCGGGAAAAATCGAGCCCAAAAAGTGTTTTCCCGCGTGTCGTCTCACTCCTAAATAATTAGAGATATTTAGTTCGGATTTATCATGATAATTAGGGGAATTCATGATGATAAAGAATATTCTCGAAATTTGCAAGTAATTTTTGAAATAAATATTGAAAAACGGAATTACAAAAGTTGGATTTTTGGCGAAAGTGAGAGGCAATATGGCGGCGAGCACACAGACAAGTGGATCTATGTGTCAGTGGTCAAGGAGGTGGCGCCAATTCTCGGAAGTGGTCGCGACTCGAACTGAGGAAATGTATTAATCTCAAATTACTCCACTTTCAATCGTTAATAAAATAATTTCCTCGCAAAATTATTGCAAAAACGGAGAGGGCCGCTCCTCGGAGAGTCTTCCTCTATCACCGCTCCAAATATGAACCCGAAATATTTTATCCTCTCAAAATGAGACGTCTATACTGAACCGTGAAAAACCCCTTTTTTCCGTATATTTAAACAATTTTTTTCAATAATTATTTATCAAAATTTCTCTAAATTCCGAGAGGACCGCTGGTCCCAGAGCATTTCTCTATATTTACCAAAAAATTCCGACTCAAAATATTCTTTTCTTTTTAAATGAGACGTCTATCACAAAACCAATATTATTTCCCGGATGCCCTAAATTTGATAAAAATTACAAAAAATAAAAATTACAGGAATCACAGTTATTTTTTCATGTAATTTTAAGTAAAAAAGGGGATTTTATTTTCCAAAATGGGGATTCAGTTTAAAAAAAAGGAACATTTTTAAATTAAGTAAAAATTATTGTATTATAGCGAAAAAAATTTATTTTAAATATTTTTCACTTTTACTTTTAACTTTTTTTGTTAATTATTGATATTTTTTATCTTTTTCTGTAGTCTGTAACTTTCTTTGAATTTTTATTCAAAACTTTTACTACAACGCTACTTTTGTTTTAAAATTACATGAATTTTATACGATATACGAAGTGAATTTCATAAAAAATTTAGTAAAATTTAAATTTAAATTTAAAAATTAAAATTAAAATGGGCCTTGGAAAAAATTTCCTTCAAAATTAGTAAAATTTAATATTAAAAATAGTTTTTTCCAGAATAACTTTTACTATTTTCAAAGACCATTTTTTAAATAAAAACTATAAAAATTTATTTAAAAAATAGTAAAATTTACTCAAAAAATAAGAATATTTATTAGCTAATTGTAATGTTCGAGGAAAATTTGAACAATTTTTGTAAAAAAAATTGACATTAAAAATAGTTAATTTTTCCATTAAAAATCGTTATTTCCAGAGTAAAAATTAACTCGGGACTTGGAAAAAATTCCTTTGAAACCAGTAAAATTTAATATAAAAAATTGTTATTTCCGGAAAAACTTTTACAATTTTCAAAGACCATTTTCTTTATAAATTATAAAAATTAAAAATTATAAAAATTTATTTCAAAAATAGTAAAAATTGTTATTTTCAGAGGAAATGTTAAAATATTAATAAATTTTATTAAAAATTAGTTAAATAAACTTTGAATTTAGTAAAATTTATTCTGAAAATAATGCAATTTGGCAAAAATTTCAAAAAATTTTAATTTTTCTCAGAAGTAAAAGTTATTTTATATTTCTTATCTTTTACGAAAAAATTTCTGACTTTAAAGACTGAGAAATAATAAAAAAAAAAAATTGTTTCAAAATAGTAAAAATTTTCCAAAGTTTGCGAAAAGTAAAAATTTTTTTTTCAAGCATAATTAAAATTGTTTCTAACTTCCAAAAAATGACAATTTTTACAAGTTTTTCTTAAAAATACGAGGAAAGAGGGAGAAAATTCAAGATTTTAGGTGTTTTAGGGAATTTTATTAATTTAAGGGGATAAAAAAGGGACTAACTGTGATCCCTGCAATTATTTTTAATAAAGTTTTAGAAATTATTCACAATTACTTTTTTGTAAAAATTATAAATGAAAATAAATTAAATTTAAAAACTAAATTATTTTAGATGTGATCTTCACTTTTTCCCAGACTAATTTAATTTCCTCTACATTTTTTCTAATTTCTCTGTTTTTGTAAAAACTTTTATAAAAAAATAAATTTTTATTTACATTCAAAATAAGAAATTTAATAACTATTTAAGTAAATTTAGTTTCATGATTAAATTTTAGATAAATCTAAGATAAAATGTGTATAGTTCACTTTTGTGAATGGTAAAGATTTCTCTACTTTGTTGCGCAAAAGGAAAGTAAGTCATATATTTCCTTTTATTTTTAGAGAAGCATATAATCTTTTGACAAAAAAGAAACGAAGGGGAATAAAGCTAAAAGAATACAAAGATAAGGTTAAAGGTAAAAGAATGTATTGATTATACCTGAAGGCAGGTAACGTTGGCGCAGAAGAAGGGAGCAAATTTTCCTCCACAGCGTTGACCTTGACATTCGTCACACATCTGATCGTCCAAGACGTAGGGTTTGACTTCGACCTAAAGAGATTTGAAGATTAGATAATTTTCCTTGGCAAGGATACATTGTATACACATGTATATAAGAATGGTTCTAAAAATATTTCAAAATCATGGCTACGGTAGATAACATCGTATAGCAAAAGCTCAAAAGCAGAACTATAGTTTTCTGATTTCACTTGTAAATTTCACTTTAAAACTTCTATTTGTAATTTCAAACACAAAAAAAATTTAAATAGTATCAATCGAAAGGAGTTCCCTCAAAATTTATCTTTTTTTAATTCTTTCTTTTTTTCTCCTTTTTTATTATCCCCTTACTTTTAAATATTTAGTACTCATTTTCATATCTCCTATTGTTAATGATATTTATAAGTTTCTTTATTTCCATAAAATCTATTTTTTCTAATTTTCAAAAATTACTGACTCAGGGTTGCCACAAACAATTAATTTTGTTTTTCCCTGATTTCCAGACAAAACGTTGACTTTTTTCCCAAACCCTGAAGAATATTCTGATTCACTTTAAAAATTATTAGATACTCAAAAAAATGTTCTATTACATTTATTTACGAATTTCATTAATATTGTAAAAATATTGGAAAACATCAATAACTTCTTTTTAAAATAAATATTTAATAATTATTATTTTTCGATAGGAATTTAGATTTTTAAACAACTCAAATTTAAACCTTTTAAAATTCAATAACTTTTAAGAATATTATTTTAAAACATGAAGATACTGATCACTCAGTACAATTTGAAATGAATCCCTCGAAAATTATAATTATTTTCAAAACATTTTTTGCAAGAATTCAATTACATTTCACAGAAAATGAAATTCTTGGCTGAAATTCAAATATTTTCAAAATCTACTTTTTTAATAAAATTTCTCAATAAAAATTCAATTATTATTTTAAAAAAATAAAAAAAATTTACCACAATAAGTCAATTAATATATTGGATAATAAAATTTTTACAGAAATTCAATTATTTGAAATACATTTTTCAAGAAAATTTTTCGAATGAAATGAATTTAAATTATTTTAATAAAATTGTTTGAAAGAAATTAATGACATTTTAACAATTTTAATAAAAACCATTCACAAGAATTCAATTATTTTTATAAATAATAAAATTCATCACGAGTATTCAATTATTTTTAATAAAATTTTATTTTAATTATTCGAGATAATTGAATTATTCTTCTAAATTTTTATCAAACAATTTAAAAAATTCATTTATTTACATAAATTTTAATAAAATTCTTGACAAGAATTCAATTATTTTTACAAATAATAAAATTTTTCACAGAAATTTATTTATTAAAAAAAAAATTCAATAACATTCGTTGCAAGAATTCAATTACTTTCATAAATAATAATATTCTTCACAGGATTGCAGTTATTTTAAAAGAAATTAATAAAATTCGTGTTGCAAGAATTCAATTATTCTCCTAAATAATAAAATTCTTCATAGGATTTCAATTATTTTTAATACAATAATTTTAAGTAAATTCTTCGAAAAATGTAATTATTTTCGAAAATTTTATTAAAATTGAATTCTTCGAAAGAATTCAATTATCAATTATTTTTAATAATTTTTGAAAAAGTTCCTTGAGAATTTTCAAATGTATTTATTTACAATTCAATTTTACGAAATTTTGATTATTCAGAAATTCTTCAATGAAATATTTAGGAAATAAAAACTGGAAATAATTTTTTTTAAAAATTCAATTAAACTTTTTTAAAATACAATTATTTCTAAAAATTCATGCTATAATGCTTTAATAATTTTAATAATACAAAAATGAAAAAAATTATTGAATAAATGAATGTTTTTCAAAATTTAATTCTCATAAAGAATTTTATCAACAGATTTTTGAATAATTGAATTTTTTCGACGAATTTTAATAAAATTTTCAAGAATCAATAACATTTTTCGAGGAATTTGATTAAAATTGTATTAAAAATAATTGAAATTCTACAATAAGTTTTATTATTTATGAAAATAATTGAATCTCTGTACAAAATTTTATTATTTATGAAAATAATTTAATTATTTCGACAAAATTTTGTAAATAGTTGAATTCCTGTGAAATTTGTATTATTTATGAAAATAATTGGATTTTGGAGAAGAATTTTATTATTTTTAAAGATAATTGAAATTTTGACGAGAATTTTTTTTAATTTTTGATCATAATTAAATTCTTGCAAACATTTGTAACTTCTCTAAAAATTCAATTTTTTTAGTGTTTTTAATTAAAATTCTTCTATATAAATCCATGAATTTGTAATAATTAGTTAATATTATATTGAAAAATTAAATAAAACTAATTATGAATCCTAAAAATTTAATTTTTTTTCAGTATTTTAATAAAAATCCCTGACTTTTCTCTGATTTCCCTTGACAATTTTAATTGTTTACATGAATTTTTTTTCACATATTGAAATTTTTAACAAAACACGTTTCATTGGCATTAATTTGGTTTAGTTTCCTATGTATTTTCATAAATAATAATATTTTTTACTGGATTTCAATTATTTAAAAAGAAATGAATAAAATTCATTGCAAGAATTCAATTATTTTCATAAATAATAAAATTCTTCACAGAATTTCAATTATTTTAAAAAAATGTAATATTAATTAGTTGCAAGAAGTTGATTATTGCTTTTTTGATTTATTATTATTATTTATTTGATTTATTGTTGATTTCTCTTTAAAAGAATGCTCCTTTTTTGATATTTGAATTGGAAAACATTTTTTTGAAAAAGCGTTTATGGTAAATATTTTTTTTGGTAAAAATGAAATGAAAATAAACTTTTTCGACGAACAAAACTTTCTAACTTGATGGTTTGGATGAAAATGACTCCCAATCAGAAA
Source organism: Leptopilina syphax (assembly GCA_032872505.1). NCBI lineage: Eukaryota > Metazoa > Arthropoda > Insecta > Hymenoptera > Figitidae > Leptopilina > Leptopilina syphax. Next base: position 43,813,287 of record CM065470.1, on the reverse strand, counting down.
ATAAATTAACGAAATTGCAAAAAAATGTTAATTTTCAATATTTTCTGCAGGGAAATTCGAAATTTTCTCGGGAATCTAATTTGTATTTAAGAAAATTGTCCTGAAGAATTGAATTTCTCACCCTCTTGTCAATGTCGCCGTGTTGTAACTGAACGAAACGCGCTGAGATGGCGGCAATGTAACTTTGCTGATTGCTGAAAGCCACCCTTCCAGCTCCTTTGGGATACTTTAATTCAGGATCAGTGTCGATGCCGGCGTAACAAACGCCGCCGTACAATCGATCCATGATCATTGCGAGTTCAACAGCTTTCAAAGGTCGCGGTACCCCACCAACGAAAACTGTTTTTCGTGGATCGAGTGGCATTGAAGCGTCAAGCACAAAGTCAGCGTCGCTCAAGCGCCAAGGTCGAATTTGCACTGGCTTGTCCTTGATTGTTGGTGAACTTACACACAGGTATAGTTTGTCATCGTCCTGAATGCACGCGTCAATCAACTGCTGCACCGAACTCTCGTCCTACAATGAGAAATAACATTTTTTTAACAAGAACATTCATTTAACTTTTAACGAATTTTATTTATTCCAAAATATTCAAAGAACAGGCTTCGCACTCAATAATTAATTTTCAACAATGAACTTGTTAATGAACAACTATTGTTCATCATTCAGCTTCTTCACTCTCTAAATCTGAATCTGTAAAATTCCACTGTGAAGATCACAGTGAAATTTGACTGAAAATCAGTGACTCTGTTTTCACGATTTGAATTAGTGGAATTTCACTGAAAATCAGTTGATTTCACTGAATGGACAATTAAAAAATTACTGGTAATTTTTGTCACGTATATTAAAAATTTCAGTTATTTTTTAATTGTCCAATCAGTGAAAAATTACTGAAATTTCAATAATTTTTAACCGATCTTCAATGAAATTTTTCACTGATTCAAATCGCAAGAATAGTCACTGAAAATCAGTCAAATTTCAATGATTCAGTTTTAGAGAGCATTATAATAAAATTTCTTCTTAAAGAAGCAAAAAAAAGTCTATGACATGAATATAATTTTCAAATTGTTTTCGAATCATTGGTAAAATTTAAACTTTATATTCTGCCAATTGCTTCATTTTTTATTACAGAATAATTATTTTAAATTGTTAACATAAGTTTACAAAAAAAATACAAAAACTGGAATTTTTTGTTAAAAATAAAAATAGCTATTAATTCTATAAATATTGACAAAATATTTATATCATAATTTACAATTCGTTTTCGTGCCAGGAATATAATTTTCACAAAAATTTATTAAAATTTCTATATAAAGAAAAAAGTTATTTCAAAAAATACAAAAATCGATTTTTTCAAAAATTAAAAATTAATGAAAAATTTTTTTTTTAAAATTATTTCTTGTAAATCCTTAATAATTTCAATACTAAATTTTTATGAAATTTAATTATTTTTCAAACTTTTAGTTAGAATTCTTCTAAAATTCAATTATTAGGTCAAAAATAATCTTGGAAAGTAAAAAAAATATTTTTTTTTAAATATAAAATTTATTTCAATTAAATTTGACAAAATTTCTAATTATTAATTGGAAATTCAAATAAATAATTTTAATTTTTACGAGAATTTAACTGTATTCAAAAAATTTTAATTGAAGTTTTTCAAATGACCAATTTTCTTCATAATTTCTAAATAAAAAATATTCATTCTTGAGTGATTTTTGTTCAATAAATATATAAATAATTGTTAATTTTTCTACAGGAATTAAATTTTCTTTTAAATTTACTGAAAAGCCATTTGAAATTTAACTGTTTCTAAAAAATTCATACTATAACAAATTTAATATTCAATTATAATCATAAATTTGAACTGAAATTAATTTTTAAATCAATTCTTATAGGAAAGTTCTACAAGAATTCAATTATTTAAATAGAAAAATAAATAGTTTATTGAATAATAGAATGTTTCTTAAAATTGAATTTTCGCAAAGAATTTTATTAACAAATTTTTAAATAATTTGAATTTTTTGACGAAATTTAAAAAAAACTTCTAAAATAATTACACTTATCAAGAAATTCATTTAGAATTGTATTAAAAATAATTAAATTCCTAAGAAAAATTGAATTATTTATGAAAATAATTGAGTTTTTGCAACGAATTCTATTGAACTTTTTTTGAATAATTGAATTTCTGTGAAGAATATTATTATTTCTGAAAATAATTGAATTCTTGGAACGAATTTTATTGCATTTTTTTTTTAATAATTGAATTCCTGTCAAAAATGTTATTATTTATAAAAATAATTGAATTCTTAACTTAGGAATTGAATTCTTGATAAGGATTTTATTAAAAGTTTTGTAAATAAATGAATTTTTTTAAATCGTTGTATATAAAAATTTTTGAAGAATAATTCAATGATTTCGAATAATTTAATTGAAATTGGACTAAAAATAATTGCATACTTGCGATGAATTTTATTATTTATAAAAATAATTGAATTCTGGTCAAACATTTTATTAAAATTTTAAAAAAGTCATTAATTTCTGGCAAAGAATTTTATTGAATTTTTTTTTTTTTTGAATAATTTAATTCCTGTGAAAAATTTTATTATTTGTAAAAATAATTGAATTCTTAGCAAAGATTTTATTAAAATTTTTAGAAATAAATGAATTTTTTAAAAATTTAGAAGAATAATTCAATTATCTCGAATAATTTAATTAAAATTATATTAAAAATAATTGAATACTTGCGATAAATCTTATTTATTTATAAAAATAAGTGAATTTTAGACAAGGATTTTATTAAAATTTTAAAAGAGTCTTTAATTTTTTTCAAACAATTCAATTAAAATATTTTAAACTGATTTCATTCGAAAAATTTTCTTGAAAACTGTATTTAAAATAATTTAATTTCCGTAAAAAAATTTTATTATTCGCATGATATTATTTGAATTTTATTAATTTTTTTCTAAAATAATTAAATTATTTTGTTTCTAAGATCTTTATTAAAATTTTTGAGAATAATTTTTTTATTTCAACTATTAGCGGATTTAAAGTAGTGTAAATTTTTTTAAAAATTAAGAAAAAAAGTATCTTTTAGTGTGACAAATTTAAAAACTGTATTCAAATAGTAGCTAATCGTGAAAAAAGTAGTAAATAGTAGGTTTTAGTAGATGAGTGCGAAGCCTGAAAGAATTGAAGGAAACATTTAATATTAAATTGAATTTGTGTAATTATGCTGGAGTTGAGATTTATAATTTTTTTTTTGTAATTAATTATAATTTATAGGAAACGTACCTGAAACAACAGGAAAGCGTAGCCCTTTGGTGGAAAATAGGATTTACTTTCAGCTTTGTGAGGCCAATCAACGACTAAAGGCCCGAAGCGACGAAAACTAACTGTGATCTCATCTGTAAAATGAAATTTTAAAAATGTTTAATTATTCTCAACTTTTTTTATTAACTTTTTTTAAACTTTTTTAAAAGTAAGTATAGACATTAAAGTCTTCGCACATCTCTAAAAAGGACATTTACAAATAGAAAATTAATAAAATGGAAATATTTTCAGAATAATAAAATTTACCTTCGTCGATATCTGGTGGGAGACCGCCGACGAAGACTTTCCTTGAAAATCGTTCGCCGGTTTCGCTTCCCTGACTGTGTGGACTGCTTCGACTTGGGGAAGAAAGTGGTGCGGCTTGTGGTGCATTCATGCCAACTCCTACACCAACTCCGACACCGACTCCGACGCCATCCAATTGTCCAGTTGGGTCGTCTAAAAGATTTCCTCCCTGCTCGTCGAGACTTGGAAAGAATGGAGATTTGCCTGAAACAAAAACATCACAAGATTAGCAAAATTCATCATTAAATTACAATTACAATTTTCTCTTGTATTGTTCTTGAAAAATATTCCAATATTTTTTTGTCTAAATCTATTTTATATTAATTACATTTTAATATATTAACTTAATAACTTAATTTCAAAATTGCTTTTGAACCAGTAAATTTTACTAATAAATTCGTAGAAATTACTATTTATTAGTCAAATTTATTAATTAAAAAGCAAAAAATCAGTCACTAAAATTCAAATTAATAAACATTTTTACTAATTAAAAATTTACAGAGTGTTTAATAATATATTTTTATTCATCTTTAAAACATTAATAGTATAAATATTTTTATAATTTTATAAATAGTATAAAAAAGATTTCGAGGTAAATAGAAAATACAAAATCTTGAAGAATATCAAAATAAGAATAAATTGAGAAAAATTTTCGAAAAAAGGTATAAAAGTAGATGTAGGAGTCAGCAGAAGGATAAAAAATTCTCTTTTACAATATAGATAAAGTAATAAGTAATAAAAATTTAAAAAACTTCAACGTTTAAATATCCGAGTTTGATATTTTTACTTCTCAGAATTCAATATTTGACATGTTCAATTTATTTTAATGAAAAAGAAAATTTATATATAATATTTCTCTCTCTTGTTAAGATTATACACTTTCAAAAAAAAATTTAACAAAGAGACAAAAAATATACTCCCGTACACTGAGGATTTGCCTAATTAAAATGCTAATTTTCAACATTGAGTGTGTCGTTATATTAGAAAAAAAATATCAAATCCTATCAACCAAGGGATTCCGGAAATGATGAATTTCAAAAATTACATTCGTTACCGACCATCCAATTAAAATTGTCACAGTGCGTTTAAGAGCAAAAGCTTTCAAAGAGGATACAATTTTTTTTTAAATCTCAATATTTTTTTGAAAAAATTTCATACTCACGTTAATTGGAGTAATAAAAAAAAAAAAATACAAGAATAATATTTTAAAATAAAAATCAAATGGAAGAAGAGAAATGTGTATGAAAATCAATACACCGAGTTCATTAATGAATAAAAATAATATTAAATAATTAATATTTTTTTACTTTATCAAAAATTATAACTTTATAAAATTACTGTTTTATAATTATTGTTATTTTTCAATTAATAATTTCGTTGAATAATTAATTGTAAATAATTATTGTTATTTTTCAATTAATAATTCGTTGAATAATTAATTGTAAATAATTATTATTTTTAATTAATAATTCGTTGAATAATTAATTGTAAATAATTGTTATTTTTCAATTAATAATTCGTTGAATAATTAATTGTAAATAATTATTATTTTTCAATAAATAATTCGTTGAATAAATAATTGTTATTTTTCAATAAATAATTCGTTGAATAATTAATTGCAAATAATTGTTATTTTTCAATAAATAATTCGTTGAATAATTAATTGCAAATAATTATTATTTTTCAATTAATAATTAGTTGAACAATTAATTATAAATAATTACTGTTATTTTTCAATTAATAGTTCGTTGAATAATTTAGACTAAAAATTCATTACAAATAAAATGAAAAAATAAAATAGTGAAAGTATGTTAGGAAAATAATTTTCCTTTTAAGAAAAATTTGAAAAATGCAGATTAAGTAGAGCGAAAAAGATTTAATGATAATTAATAAATAAAATTGCAAAGAATTATTGGTAGTGCGTGATGGTTTGATATTTTATGACAAAAGAGAAAATGAAATTAAATTTCCCCTTTTTGCAGATAGCTCCCGTTGCACGTACATGCAATTGAGATAAGGCATGATGCATCGCGTGTAATTAGACGCTCGTAGAGATAAGCGAGGGATTTTAATTCCGAGGGAGGGGGGGGGGAGAAGTCCAGGTGGATATCTTCCAAGACTTTCAGAGTTAGAAATCAGCCCCCAAAAGTTGATATCTGCGTGTCAATTTAATCTTGGCAACCTGCTTCTAACTCGATGAATTAGATTAGCAAAAATTTATTATTATTAACATTTTCTTTATTATAAAATTTCTCTATCAATTTTTAAATCTGTTTCTATAAATTTAACTCTGTACGAATAGATTATTACCCATATAAATAAATAAATAAATAAACAAAATATAATATTATAATTATTAATATACAATTATAATTATATTATAATAAATAAATAAATCAATTAATTAAAATTTTAAAAAATTGTATCACAAAAATGGAATTAATTATAAATGAAGAAGATAAAAATCTTTAATGTCCTTGAACTTTGTATTAAATTATTATAATTAGCTAAACAATGTTATTTGAATGTAAATAATAATTATTAATTGTCATCACTTTAACCCTTAATTAAAATATTAAAAATTTTATATTTTCCTGAGTGGCGCGTTTTTAAAATTTGCTGCCAATATTAAAAAATATTTTTTACTTGAACCACTCAAAACCACCAAATTTTATTTTTAATTTATTCAATTATTACATTTTTCAGAATGTCCAGAAAAATAGCTTCAAATTTTCACACGGAAAAAAAATTTACCATAAAAATTGTGATAAAAAAAAATTGTTATAGAATTTTCTCAGCATTTCTAAGAATTGAAAACTTTTTTTCCCCCAGAAAAAAATTTAAATATCCACAAAGGAAATTCAAAAGAATATTATTAAGAAATTTCTATTCAAAGGAAAAAATACACAAATCGAATGAAATTTCAATATAAAATTATGCGTTTTCATTCAAAAGCAAAAAAATACTGACTGAAATCATTTTCAATTTAAAGCAAACAAAAAAAGAGTATTCATTAATTTTTTTTTTTTTAATTTTAATTTTTCAAGAAGAAAAATTTTTTTTCACTTTTCGAAAATAGCATTGAAAAAAAAATTAAAACTCACTGTAACGTCTTTTGATGACGAGTCTTGCTCTTCTAACAGAAGTTGCCATATTTAATTAAAAAAAAGGTCTAAAAAATCTTTAATTATCACAATCACTTCAAATTAGTCAATTATAAAGATTATATAATTATTATATTGTGTATATAAATTATGAAAGAAAAGTGGGTACGAATCTTCAAAAAATATATACAATTATTTTTCTCGACGTCAAACTAAACGATAAAAATAGTAAAATGAAGCCATGTTTTTTATAAAACAAAAGTGCATCAAGTTTGGACGGTTCGTTGTTTTCCAAGAAAAATTGAGAGAAACAAATAAAATACGAATTTTTTTAATTTCCCAGAAAAATAGATGTCAGGGGCGTAGTACCACAGGGGCAGATATTGAATTTTTAAGAGGGTTCCAATTAATTATTCAAAATATGTGTTTAAATAAAATTAAAATTTTCCTATAATTGAACGAGATATTATTTTCTCAAGAATTTAAAAAACGGTTAATTTTAATAATTTTAGTAGAAAAAATTTTAATTTAATAAAAATTTCAATAAATTTAAATTTTTAATAAACGGCGAAAATAACTAATTGTCAAGTGACGTTTTATTAAATAAATTAAAGATTGTATTTTACAGATAATTATTCAAAATAATAAAAAGACAATTTTAATTAATTATGAATAATAATCAGAAAATTGAAAAAAGTAATTAAAAACTTTAAAAACTGATAAATATTGCATGAAGAGAATTATAATTTTTCTGTTAATTAATTTTAATTAAAATCAAATTAATATTTAAACACTTTAAGGCGTTGTCAAAGTCGATTGGATTTTTGCATTGAGCTTCAATGGGAAAATCGCACCGACTTTGACATCCCCTTAAGAATTAATAACAGTCGTATGAAGATAATTATATTTATTTATTAATATTATAATTATATTATAATTGCGTATTACATTATAATTATATTATAATATAATAATAGTAAATATATTATATTATAATTATATTATATATTATAATATAATTATATTATATACGTAATTATATTATAATATTTATTAATAATTTCTATTTCTACTTAGAGAAAATTAATTGATTTTTTACGTGAGAATGACAAATATTAAAAATACTTTTTTTTGATGTAATAAATCAAAATGATAAAACTATTTTTTCTCTACTTTCAATTTAGATAGTTTTGATTAAATTCTTAATATGATTTTTTATTTTATTAATTTATTAGAATTTTATTATTATTAGAAATTTAGGATTCTAGTAAAATTAGGTAAGTGTCTTGTTAGAGAATTTAAAATCTAAAAAAATTTCCAGTCACAGTTTTCATAAAAATTACGTGTCTTTTTAAGGAAAAATCCGACAAACAATCGGAACAAAAGTTAGTCCAATGTCATAATTTCGTATTTCAGAAGAAAAAGTCAAATTAAATTTTAAATTCCCCTTGGTAGAAGCGTAAGGAATTTAATTTTCTACATTTCGATCAAATTAAAGTTATATTTGAATAAAAATTACAATTTTTTGCCAATAATAAGTGATTTAAGTAACATAACCTAAAATTTAACAAATGTTTCTTATTGACAAAATTGTAATTTTTATGCAAATCAATCATTTCAATTTTCAATCATTTTAAATGTTCGAAATGAAATTCTTTACCTTTTCACCAAAATGAATTTAAAATTTAATTTTTTCGTTTAGATTTCCGATTTTTTTTTAAATTAAAAAAAATAACTACGAAAGTAAAAATTAATGAATTCTAATAACTTATAATAAGAAATTTACCTCTTCTTATTACTGGTTTTACTTTCGAACAATTATTGCAGTAGCCCGGGCATCTATAAATGGCCATCATCTTGTTTATTTTAAAATAAAAAAAAATCACTTAATCACAATCGAAAAACGTAGGAAAAATTTTCCTACGAAATAAAAAATGGAGAAACACGCACGCGCACAGTAAAAAAAAACGATGATAAATAATTAAATTCTATATACACGTGACTGAACTATCACTATCACTAGGCGAAGTATTAAAAACCCCCGAAAAAATGAAGTGTGTAAAAGCGGGCGAGAGAGGAGAGAACCGAACGACTTCCTTGTTGGGACTCAAGTGACTCTGACTCAATGACCCAGTGTGGCCAGTGGTGCCAGTTGTGCTGGTGGTCTCTAGCGATGCGATGGTGTTGAACTCTTCAACTAAACATCCGCATGTCGGATTTTTCGTCTACCTCTACTACTTAATTCCCGAAAAATTGTCTGCCGAGCGGAGTGCAATGGCCTTTCCGGGAATCGAGGGGGTTCCAGGAGAGACACACGAATCGAACGTCAACAAACCAACTGTTTCCCTGAATTTGAAAAAGTAAGGGAAATTCTACTACGCGTTACGCCAACGATATCCTCTCTGGGGCACAATTCCGACAATACTGAAACTTATTCTTCTATGTCACCCTATTAAAGGGACGAAGGACGACCCTTTCTATTTCGCCCTTTTCCCCTTCTACAAATTTTCACGATCTACGTGTCTGGCATTCACAATTTTCACTTTTACCATTTTACCATTGGGAAAAATTTACTTATACCGCAAGAAGTGGTCGCAATTCTATACTGAAAATCAAAAATAATATAAAAATATCGCTAAGAAATTTATTTTTATTTTATTTTTAAAAAAATAAGAATTTTTTTTTATTTATAAGTCAAAAAAAAAATCTTTTACTTTAATTTTCAATTTAAATAATATTACACGTTAAAATTACTATTTTCAACAACACTACTCATGTTTTTAATAAATAAATGAATTTAATACATTTTAAATAAATTTAAATTATATTATTTTAAACCTGAATAAACTAAAAGAAAATTTTAAATAATAATAATTATAACATATAAGAAAATTCTACTTTGAAAAGTAGGCTCAAGGAAATTTATTTTCTCATCAAAGTGTGAAAAGCGGTTTTAAAAAAAAAATTATTTGATGATAAATAATGATAAATAAACAATAAGTTATAGAATTTAAAAATCAGCAAATAAAAAATATGTAAAAGAATAATATATAAATTAACAAAAAAAATGAAAATAATACTTATTATAGCAAATATATGTAAAGCAGGACTGCCACAAAAATTAAATTTTGGTTTTCCCTGACCCTAAAGAATATTTTGATTCACTCTCAAAATGATTAGATACTCGAAAAAATGTTCTATTATATTTACTTACGAATTTCTTTAATTGTAAAATTATTCGAAAACATCAATAACTTATTTTTGAAATAAATATTTAATCCTTATTATTTTTCCACGAATTATACGATTTTCAAAAATTTCAAATTCAAACCTTTTGAAATTCAATCAGTTTTCAAAAAAATTAATTATTTACAAAAATTCTAATATAAAATCTTTCGCAAGAATTCAATTATTTTTACAAGTAATAAAATTTTTCACATGAATTCAATTATTTTTAAAAAATGTAATAAAATTCGTTATAAGAATTCAATAATATTTTCATTAATAAAAATGTTATTAAGGACATTTGAACCATGATGACGTCACAGATTTAAAACTAATGCTTTGCACAAACTGTGACGTCATCAAGGTTCAAATCCCCTTAATGAAAATAATGTTTTACGGGATTTCTATTATTTTTTTATACAAATTTAAATTAATTTTTCGAGAAATATAATTATTTTCAAGAAGTAATTGGAAAATATTTGCAAGAATTCAATTACTTTTCACAAATAAAAAAATTCTTTGCTAAAATTCAAATATTTTCAAAATCTATTATTTTAATAAATTTTATGAATTAATGGAATTCAATTATTTGAAAAAATATAATAAAGTTCGTTGCGAGAATTCAATTATTTTCATAAATAATAACATTTTTCAATCACAGGATTTCAATTATTTTTATTTCAATTTTAAATAAATTCCTTGAAAAATGTAATTTCTTTCAAAAAATATTGGAAAATTTTTTGCAAGAATTCAATTATATTTCACAAATAATGAAGAAGTTCTTCGCTGAAATTTAAATATTTTTAAAATCTACTTTTTAATATTTAAATTTTCAAACATTTTAATTTCAAACCTTTTCAAAATTCAATTATTTCTAAAACTTTGTACTATAATGTTTTTAATATTAATTATTACCTAAAATTTTAACTAAAATTCATTTTTATATCAATTTTTAATAGAAAATTCTATTAGAATTCAATTATTTAAATACAAAACTAAATAATTTATTGAATAATTGAATTTTTCTCAAAATTGAATTCTCTTAAATAATTTTATCAACTAAGTTTTAAATAGGTAATTGAATTGTTTCTATGAATTTTAATAAAAGTTTTAAGATGAATTTTTTTAGTTAAAATGAGTTTTATATTTTATTATTAATGAAAATAATTGAATTCCTAAAAAGAATTTTATTATTTATGAAAATAATTAAACTCATACAACGAACTCTATTACATTTTTTTAAACTATAATAATTTAATTCTTTTGACAAAATATTTTGCAAATATATTTTAATTTCAACAAAGAATTATTGCATTATTTGTGAAAAGTAATTGAATTCTTGCAACGAATTTTCTTGTATATTTTTTAAATAATTGAAATCCAGTGAAGAATTTGATTATTTATGAAAATAATTGAATTCTTACAACGAACTTTATTACATTTTTTTTAATAATTGAATTCTTTTGACAAAAATTTATTAAAATAGTATAGATTTTGAAAATATTTGAATTTCAGCGAAAAATTGTAATATTTGTGAAAATAATTGAACTATTGCGAAAAAAAAATTATAAAAAAATTTTAAAGAATAGAATAACTGTGAAATTTTTCTTATTTATGAAAATAAATTAAATGTTAGTAGAATTTTATAAAATTTTTTTTTTTAAATAATTAGATTATTTTGGAAAACTATATTAAAACAGTAGATATTGAAAATCATTGAATTGGGAAAACTTTTTGAGAAATTTCTAAATTAAATTCATTCAAAATCGAAATTTTATAAAATTTAAAATTTAAACCTTTTGAAATTGATTTATTTATGAAAATAATTGTAAACGCAACTCTTTTAAAATTCAATTAATTTAAAAATATTTCAGTAAAATTATTTATTAAATAATTTCTAAGTAACAATTTTATAATAGTTCTTCAAGAATTAAGTTATAAAAAAAAATTATTGTCAAAAATAGAAAAAATTTAAATTTTGCATTAGAATTCTTGGTAATTATTCATAGTTTTTGAAGGAACCGAAAAAACACAAAAATTCAGAATTTTCTTAAAAGTTCTAATCGTTTAATTTCTATCAGTACTCTTAATAAAAATCCCTGACATATTTTTTACAGTGAAATGTTTTAGATTATGTATAATCGTTATGTCCGAAAAATTTGAATATATAACGTATATTTCTTTGCTTCCTTTAAAAATGCGATGTAAATTCAAATTCTTTTCTTTTTTCATTGAAAACATTTTAAAATTTTTAAAGGAAATAAATCTTGTCTTGAATTCTTAGTCATAGAAATATTAAGTCGCGGGCGAATTTCTTGATTTTCCCTACGTACATTTTCCAGATATTACACTATACGCTCTCTCGTTGGTAGGTTGAATTAAGTTCGCCTTTTCCGCCAATTTCATCTCGCTCTCTCTTCATTCTCTTTCCCTCTTTCTGGCGGCTCATCTATATATAAGAAATTTGCATAATAAAAAATCACTTCCGCCCCTCTCGCGCAATCAGGGTTTCTTGGCCTAAGGGATTGTTCTCTTTCATGTATATATATATAGGTATATAAATAAAATGACGTTGCTTGTGAATTGGCAGGAAAGAGAAGAAGACGACTACGACAATGATTATAATAATGATGATGATGATACGCGCATTCACTTTGATTGCCCAGAACAAAAAGAGATGGGGGAAGATTCAATGTGTCTATATTGCTGACAACGAGAATGTCACATTTATCTCGCAGCGTGTCGTTATACATTTCTTTCATTTTCTTCTCGAAATTGAAACTTTATACATTATTTTTTCTCCCCCTTTATGCGCATGGAAAACAACAATTTCTTAACGCACACCAGCTTTGAATTTAAGAGAAAAATTTAAGAGAACAAACGAAAAACTGTCATTTTCACTCGAGGTTATGGCGAATTCTTGTAAATTTTATTTTATATCCTTTTCAACCTTATACACTTCAATCAACTGAAAAACTTAATAAATCAAGAGAGAGACGAGAAAATATTCAGATTTTCATGTAGAAATTTATTAAATTTTTAATAAAAAAGTATTTAGTTTAAAATATATACGTAATTGTGTAGAAAATATATGTATTTGTATATCTACAAAAAAATTGATTTTTACCATTTTTCAAATACTTTAAATTCTCAAACCTATAAACATCTGACCAATTTTATTTTCTGACCATTGATTTCCTCTCAAAAAATTACTATACAAAAATAATTTAATGGAAGATTTAAATCATTTTCGTGATATGGTTAAAAATGTAGTCGAAGAAATATTTTTTAGAAATAGAATTTTAAGATAACTTAACCCCCCATCTCCTTGGATCATTCTTCAGGATTGCCACAGGTCAGGGATTTTTAGAAAGAGTACTGGAAAAAATTGAATTTTAAAAATTTATTAAAAAACTCTGAATTTTGATGTTTTTTTTTGTTTGCATCGTATAAACTATGAAATTACCTACCACGAATTTTAATACAAAACCATGAATTTTTTCTATTTCAGACAATGATTTCTTTTTAAATAACTTAATTTTACAAGAACTATCATAAAATTATTACTTATAAATTATTTAATGAATCATTTTTACAATTTTCATAAATACTAGATTGATAAAAGAATATTAGTTAAAAATACTAAAAAAATTTAATTTTGGAAAAGTTACAAATAATTCCAGAAATCCAATTATTTTCAAAAGTAATAAAATTTATCGCAGAAATTCAATTATATTTAAAAATTAAAAAAAATTCTGGTCATTTCAATTATATCTTTAAAAATAATAAAATTCATCTCCAAAATTCAATTATGTTCAAAAATTTTTTAAAAATTCTCGTCAAAATTTCAATTCTCTTCATGAATAATGCAATTCTTCTACAAAATTCAATTATTTTTAAAAACTTTAATAAAATTCTTGGCAAAATTTCACAGGAATTCAATAATTTACAAGAATTTTAATTAATTTCTTCGAAATAAATCAATTATTTTCATAAATAATAAAATTTTCACAGATTATTTAATATAAAAAATTTCAAAAAATTTTTGGAAAAATATCAATAATTTAAAAAGAATTTTATAAAATTCATCGCGGGAATTCAATTATTTTTAGAAATAGTAAAATTCTTCACCAAAATTCAATTATTTTTATAAACTTGAATGAAATTCGTTGGAAGAATTAAATTATTTTCAAAAGGAATTAAATTCTTCGCAGAAATTCAATTATGTTCAAAAATTAAAAAAAATTCTTGTCAAAATTTCAATTATCTTTATAAATAATAAAATTCTTTAATATTCAATTATTTAAAAAATTTTTTTTTTAATTCTTGTCAAAATTTCAATTATTGTTATAAATAATAAAATTCTTTTTCAAAATTCAATTATTTTTAAAAACTTGAATAAAATTCTTGTATAAATTTCCCAGGAATTCAATAATTTATAAAATTTTTAATAAATTTCTTTGAAATAATTTAATTATTTTCATAAATAATAAAATTTTCACATGAGTTCAATTATTAAATATAGAAAATTTTATAAAATTTTTCGAAAAATATCAATTATTTAAAAAGATTTTTATCAAATTCGTCGCATAAATTCAATTATTTAAAAAAAATTAACAAACTTCTTTTCAAGGATTCAATTATTTTTATAAATAATAAAATTCTTCACTGAAATTTAATTATTTTAGAAAAATTTTAATAACATTTTTGAGAAAAGTTTTAATTATTTTCATAAATAATGAAACTCATCGCAGGATTTTAATTAATTTTTGATACAATATTTTAATCAAATTCCTTGATAAATGTAATTATTCTTAAAAATTTCATTGAAATTTGTCAAAATAATTGAATTACTTAAAAATTTGTTGATAAAATTCTTTATGAGAATTCAATTTTAACAAACATTTCAATTATTCAATAAATTATTTATTTTTTAATTTAAATAATTGAATTCTTCTAGAATTTTCTAATAAAAATTGATTAAAAAATGAATTACCGAATAATCGATTTATTATTTATGAAAATAATTTAATTATTGCAACGAATTTTATTACAATTTTTTCAAATAATTGAATTTTTTTGAGAAAATTTACTACTTTTTAAAAATAATTGAATTCTTGCAAAGGATTTTATTAGGATTTTTGTAAATAATAAAATTTTTTTTGAAAAATTTCATAGTAATTTAAATTATAACAAAACATGAAGAAGGCGATCACTTCGAGTCGAAGACTCGGAGTGATCGCCTTCTTTATATTTTGTAATAATATTCTTATAAGTTGTTTAATTTTAAAAGTGTTTGAATTTGAATGTTTTGAAGAATTTTAATTCCTATGGAAAAATAATAATTAAATACTTATTTAAAAATTTAGTTATTGATGTTTGCGAACACGGAAAAAATTTTTTTGGCACGGTTCCAGCAAACTTACAATATTAACAAATTAAAGCATTTAATTGAATAGATTAGTGAGAACGTTTATCCAGTTCAGATAAATTTTGTAATGTGAAATAGGTATATTACAATATTACTTTTCTTAAAGAAATTGAATATTTAATGTTATAGTTAAATATTTACTTTTTTTAAAGTATATATTTACTGTGTCTAAATAAGCCATACTTATCTATGGACTAGTTACACCATTTTCCGATGTAGTTATATCAATTCTCTAAATTAGAGATATTGAATATCAGTGCTACCATTTTGTACGTGACTATACTTTTGACTTTTCTTTCTACTGTGAACATAAAAAGGTAAGTAAATACCCAGTTTTATAATATCAAAATAAAAAAATTTTCCAATTAATTTATCCGCGATATTCTGTGTGCTGTATGTGTCCACTTATTTACCGGCCGGCGTATGCTTGTGTGTTGGTTGGTAGCATTTGTGTATACCGTGTATACATTTCTACTGACATGTGATTGCTATGCCAAAACAGTGATATAAGTTGTATATAATTATATACATATAAGTGATATATATATTATAAGTGATTATATTTATGGTTTCCATAGTTTATTTTTAAATTGAAATTATGTGTGACTTATTCGTAAAGTCCATTTTAAATAAATGGAACTTACAAAAATACATAACGTGTTTTGAAGGTTAGGTTTCGCTCATTGCACGCGTGCTTTTAAACTATTTGCGACTTGAAATTCATTTTTAATTTAATTAATATTAATTTTTAGAGGAAGAAATTGATGAAGAAGCGTTTCGCAATATTAGTCAAGCAACAATTGACAAAATTTTTGAGAAATCGGGTCCTCGTGATAAATTTCGAGCACGGGGGTGACACTGGTGCAGTTTCCCATTAGAATAAACTAACCTGAGAGTTGACCGTCGCCACTGGTGGCGCTGGCTGGTTAGTTGGCCGATAATGAGTGAAAATGCATTAGAAAAAAAGAAAAATTTATTTTACAATCAATAATATTAATTTAATGGTATTTATTTGTATATAATATTAATCCAGTATCTTTTTAGCATTTTTTATAATATTAAAAACTAAGAAAAAGCGTTTAATATTTTATTTATAAAGAAAATTGTGCAACAATTCATGGCGGGAAATTTAAATTAAATACTACATAATATTATAATAAATAAATTATCAAACAAATTTTTATTTATACTGTAAAATATTATTAAATAATAGTCAGTAGCAATAATTAAAATAATAAAAAATAATTATAATTTTATTAATTTAAATTTCCCGCCATGAATTGTTGTACAATTTTCATTATAAATAAAATATTAAACGCTTTTTCTAAGTTTTTAATATTATAAAAAATGCTAAAAAGATACTGGATTAATATTATGTACAAATAAATACCATTAAATTAATATTATTGATTGTAAAATAAATTTTTCTTTTTTTTCTAATGCATTTTTACTCAATATCGGCCAACTAACCAGCCAGCGCCACGGTGGTCACCAGTCAACAGTATGGTTAGTTTCAACTCGAGAGTGTCACCCCCGTGATTTCGAGCTAACTGGGATAAAGAATTTCGAACTTTTAGGATTATTAATGATGCGGAAATAATTTTCGCCGATTCAAATGAAGTATGTTCAATTTTTAAATCTAAATCTAAATTATTTTAAAACTTATTTGAAATTTTTCAAACTTCTCAACTTCTTGTTTTCTGCAGTCTGATAAAACGTCAAATAATAATGAAATAAGAGGCAACGAAGTCGAGGGAAAGGAAGTTTCACAATCTCAAATCGGTAAGTGTTTGGCATATAAAATAATTATCATCTCTTTATTTAAAAATTATTTATTAGCATTAATCGTATTTTGCTTTTAGAACCGGAATTAGACGTCGGGACTCTTTTAAAAAATTCGATTGAAGGCAGAGTGGTTTTAAACGATTTTAAACGTAATTCATTACTGACAAACGAGGACAGAAATCAAATAGCTGATATTATTTTACGAAACGAACTCAACGAAGAAAATCAATTTTGGTAAGAATATTTTTTGTGTATTTTGTAAGTAGTCGAGAAATGAAGTAATGTTAAAAACGTGAAGTAAATTTCATCTGCGTCAAGTACACAATACTTTTTCCAAACAAGGCTAGAAAAAGCGGTTTTAAAATGCAATTTTGCATTTTGTTTTTGCGTTTTTAACAAATTTATTTATATCATTCCGAAAAAGTGAGGTTAGGTTTAATGTATTTTCTTTATATATATACATATCTCGAATCAGTATTATAAATACGTACTTAAAGCAATTATTACTCCATTTTAATTCTTTTTCAAATAAACATTTAAAGTAATATCTGATTCATGAATGTTTTTTCTACTTATGAAATGAATCTACGGATTTCTGATAGCTTTATTAATTTTAAATTTTGAACTAAACAAAATTTTTTTTGTGTGAAAAGAATGTTTTGGTATAGTAATAAACACACATTACCCTTTATATATTTTTTATTATTAATATTATAGACTAATTATTATTTTGTATTGATATTAAATATTTCAGCATTAGCTCCACTCGTCTTGAGTATTTAGCTTCGCAAATAGTACGATTTTTCCCTCAGGAAATCAAAGAGACTTATTATGTGCCATTTAAAATTGATTCTGTAACTCGGAAACCAATTTTGGCTAAGGGAAAATTACACCAAAGGTATTACAAATTACGCGAGAAATTGAAAAGAAGTGGAGAAAACCTAGGGAACGAAAGAAAACGGCTGTCTAAAAGCGTTGACGATAATACCCCACGCGATTTAATTTTAATAACAGAGGATCAGTTACAAACTTCTGGTAATTTAAATAAATAAAAATGTAAACAAATTAAATATGTTAAAACTAACTTCTTTTAAATAAAATTTAGATGCAAATCTAGATGAAGAAACTGAAGCTGTTGAGTGGTTGAAAAAGAATTTATCGCCGTGGACAGAAGTAAAATCAAAATGGATTTTAACGTCAAAACGTAGGATTTTAGAAATAGCATCAGATGTTTCTATCACAAGCACAATTACATTTTCAACCTACATTTGTTTAAGTCAACCGTGTGGATATGAACTAGTGTGTTATTACCATATTTTTATTCAAATATAAATTTTTATAGTAATGAAAAAATTATAAAAATTAATTTTACACTTATTTTGTTTAAGACAACAATAACGTATTTTCCAGATCGATTTAGACTTCAATGATATTTATACCGACAAAAAAGATGCTCTTAGTTCAGAATGGGATTCTTTCGAGAAGGAAGTTATGGAGATTGCTAAAACTCGAAAATTTAAAGAAATGAACAGTCTTTTCGAAGAATACAATTTAAAAGAAGATTCTTGTGGTAATAACGAAGTCATTAAAAACAAAACGAAAATTGCCAAATTAAAATATTTCTTATATTTTAGTAAATTTTAATTCAAATGTGAAACTCAGATTTTTTAAGTTCATTAACCATTGTATTATGGTATAAAATTTATTTCCTCAATAATATTAATTATCCAAACTGGAAAATTCACGTTGTGTTTTCGTAACCTTAAACTTAACCAAAGTCAGTAAACTGGTTCTAAAGAAATAAAGCAATTTTGAATAATTTTTTTAATTTTACTACAAAAATATTGTTAAATAATAATTTTAATTCCAGCTTCTGTTCCGATCGTTCTAAGGATATTACCACTTTTAATGCCTCCTCAGGTAGTAAAAGGTTTTAAAAGTAAGCAGATGTGGAAACTTAGTAGACCAGAGTCTCAAAATGGATTCGTAGCACACATAACGGTATAGTAACAAAATTGATGAATATGTTTTAGTCAAAACGTGTAGTTAAATATACTCTTGGTGCGACAATATTAAAAAAACATTTTTATTTCTCGAACTGATATACATTGATATAAAATTTTTATAAGTAAAATAATATGTTTTTATTCACAGAATGTATCCCAATTATCAGAGTTGTTGGAAAATCGTCGAAAAGTCTTGAACAAGTATAAATTAACAGAGCAACCTTTGGTGGTTATGGTTGGAGAAAATCTCTTAAATATTCATACAAATTATGTTTGCATTGACGAAATACGATACATCGTGGATTCACCTCTAAAAGCTTTGGACATAGCTTTTAAAAGCTTTTTTTCTCTACAATTAAAGTATCCTAAGGAGACTGAAAATGTATGGAAAGTTATTCAATACAGAATTTTCCGTATTGGAGATGGGAAAAGCGAAGAAGTTCCGACTAATGTGAAGACATTATTAGCTGACTTCGCAAACGTAAATGCGCTTTAGAAATTAACGAATTTTGTTAAACAGAATTTTTACAGTGCCTTATGTAAATAGTTTAAATGATTTGTACCTGAAAAGTTTTAATAGCTTTTAAAATGGCTTCATGTTTCAAATGCGGCAATATTTTTGAAAATGTAGACTCATTACAGTCTCATTTTATCACGCATAATTTAACAAATCGAAGCTATATCAATTGCGGTGAAACTGGTTGTTATAGGCAATATTCAAATTTTAAATCTTTTAAAAAACATTGGCTGCACGCACACAATTTAACAGAATCTCTCAAATCTTCTAAAAACAATTTTTCGTCGTCCTCTACTACCAAAGAGTTTTGTGCGTCTTCCGAAAGTGAATATATAAATTCACAGACAAAAGTGTTGAATTCAACTCCCGAACTCTCTTCAGTTATTTCTAATGATTCTTGTTTAGATACAAAAGAATTTAAAGATTCAGTAAGCAGTAAAACAATAGAAGTAATTAGTAGTTTATTTGCGGATTCCACCTTACCCAGAAATAAGGTTCAGGATGTCGTCAGTCATTTTCGTGAAATTAGCAGTAAAACTGCACCTGCTTATAACTTTATTAAAGATCGTTTAAAATTTCTAGGAGAAACTGAGGAAAATTTGAAAAACATTATTGATGCTTTAAAAGTAGCTCAAGATCCATTTCACAAACTAGATAGTGAATATTTGCAGTTCAAAAAGTTAGAAAAAATGGGTGTCTTCGTTCGACCCATTGAAAAAACTATAGGCAGTAAGTATCAACCAACGTGCTTAAATGATGGAAACGTTTCCGAAGCTCACGTTGATATTAAAGCACAATTTATTCCTCTTAGAAATACTTTAAAATCTATTTTTGAGACAAAAAATGTTTTCCAAGTTGTTATGGAATATCGAAAACAGCTTTTAAACGAAAAAGAGGTAATCTCTAATTTTATTCAAGGTACTCTATGGCAAGAGTTGATAAAAGATTATGATGATGATCAGATAGTAATACCCTTGTTTTTGTTTTTTGATGACTTCGGGACTGGAAATCCATTGAGTGCACATGCTGAATTTTATAAAATTGGTGCAACATATGTAAGCGTTCCTATTTTTCCACCAGAATATCAATCTGCTTTGAAACACATATTTCTAGCGGAATTATTTTACAGTGATGATCGCAAAGTTTGCGGAAATGAACACACCTTTTCTAGTCTCATTGATGAATTCATATTCTTGGAAAGTGAAGGCATAGTTTTAAATTTGCCTCAACCCGTAGGTAATATACGAATTTTTTTTAAACTTGCCCTAATAACAGGCGACAATTTAGGGTTGAATTCCATTTTTGGACTCGTTGAATGCTTCATTGCAAATTTCTTATGTAGATTCTGTAAATTATCGAAAGAGGAAAGGAAATATTCTGCTAAAGAAGATCCAAAAACTTTGCGAACAGAAAAATCATATATGACTGACTGTTTGCTACATGATGTTTCCCAAACTGGAATAAAGGAAGAATGTGCCTTCCATAAGTTGAAGACGTTTCACATTACAAAAAACATTGTAGTGGACATTATGCACGATATCTTCGAAGGGATTTGCGATGTTGATTTGTCAGATATTTTGGTTTACTATATTTTTACAGTAAAATTCTTTGAATTACAAGATTTGACTTTTCGAATGCAATATTACGATTATGGTCCTGTTGACAAACGAAATATTCCTCCACCAATTACAAATAAATTTAGCTTAAAAAATTCCAAAATTTCTATGTCCGCCAAAGAAATGTGGACTTTTGTCCTTCATTTTGGTTTATTAATAGGGGATAAAATACCAGCTAATGATCCAGTTTGGGAATTTTATTTGGTTCTTCGACAAATTGTGGTTCTCGTTACCTCTCCATCTATTCAAAAGGATTGCTCACATCTATTGGATTTTTTAGTAGAACAGCATAATACTTTATACGTAAAATTATTCAAAAAAACCTTAAAACCTAAAGCTCATAATTTAACTCATTTTGGTCGTGTAATGAGGCGTTGTGGACCTTTAGTTAAACTTTGGGGAATGAGATTCGAAGCGAAACATCAAGAATCAAAGATTACAGTTAACGTATCTTTCTGTAAAAAAAATCTTCTCTATACTTTGGCGTTGAAGCATCAGCTTAAATTATCAAATTATTTATTGTCTGGCGAAGGATTTTCACCAAGGTTAATAATGGGACCAAAGAAATTAATTTCAATTAGCGATTTACGTCTCTCACAGGGTACATTTGTTCCGAATTTATTATACACCTCATCTTTCTTTGATGTTAGTTGGATTAAGAAGTCAGGAATCATATACAAAAAAAATTTTTGCATTGTAACAGGACAAAATGAAGGTTTTCCCGAATTCAGCTTAATTAAAAACATTTTTGTTGATCAAAAAGAAAACATTTTTTTTCTATGTCAAAGCATAGAAGTTGTGCAAGTAGATCTGCATTTTGACGCGTACGAAGTCGAAAATTCGTGTTCCAAATACATACGTGGTCACTCTGATTTATTAAGCCCATTTACTTTGCATCTAATAAAAGAACATGGCAAAAAATACATTCTTTTGAAACATTTATTATAAGTCATGTTTAGTTTCGAATTGCTAGCTTCCAAGTAAAAAGTCTGAAATGGAACTGTTTCATTTTGTGTTAAAGGTATAATTTTAAGAAAAATTAATTATTTAAATTGTTTCAGAATTACAGTATTAATTATTAGTCAAAAAAGTTATACTATAAGACTCTTAAGGTTGTGATTTAAGTTAAGAAATTGTTCAATTTGTTCTGATGTTTTAAATAAAAAATGTTTTATAAATAAAAAATGTTTTATAAATAAAAAAATGTTGTTTTAAATCCATTATTTAGTTTTCAAAATCTAATTTTTTACTTTGCATTTATAATTATAATTTTAAATTATATTAACTAAAATTTACAAATAGAGCTTTTCTCATTTCTTGCAATTCTGAAAAAGGAATTTCACTTTTAACGGTGTTTAAACTAATTTTTAATAGGAATTAAAATTACTAAATAAGATTAAATTGTATACAGTAATAATAATAATAATAATAATAATAATAATAATAAAAAAAATTATAATTATAGTCAGGCGTATTACGAAATGCTCTTCTTAGTTTTAATTTGCGATACTTTTTAATTAAATACTTATGAATTAATTATAAATTATATCATTTTATTTCTTATTATTTATATTTTACTTAATTTTTGCTTTATTATTATTAATTATATTACTTATAAAATATTTAAAAATATATAAATTATATTTTCTCATCTTTCTTATTTAATTTATGAAATAAAAAAAAACTTGAAGAATTTTAGTGCTGATAATGTACATTGTGCTTTTCTGTACGTAGTTTAATATTTTAAAAAACCTTTTAAAGAATATTTAATAATATGAAATAATATTGTTGACAGAATGTTTTCATATAACCTAAAATAATGGATTCTATTTTAATTATATATCTCCACCTTATTTTATCTATTACTGATATTTACCATTATAATGATTCTCAATATCACTGTTTTAGAGATATTGAATTGATAGGCTATTCACAATATATCTATAATACAGTTAAATATCTCAGGAAATGTCACTTTCACTATTCTAGCGAAATTGAATTATCTCTGGAGCCATATTAACTAAACTTATAGCTATTTTAGCGATTACTTTCACTATTTTAGTAAGACTTTTTTTAGCGTGAATAATTTTACAATTTAAAAAATTCGTAAGTAAATGTAATAGAACATTTTTTTGAGTTTCTATAATAATTTTTAGAGTGAATTAGAATATTTTTTAGGGTCAGGGAAAAAGTGAGAATTTTGTCTGGAGATCAGGAAAAAGTCAGAGAAAAATAAAATAAAATATTTGTGGCAACCCTGTTCTTAAAAATCTTAAAATGCTAAATTAGAAAATACATATTAAATTTAAAGTGATTGACTTTTTTTCAATCACAATAGCTGTAAAAAAAGTATATAGAAAAATGGAAAAATTCCATAAAAACAATTATATAATGAAGCAATTAATAATAATACGTTTAGTTCGGAATGAAATAAAGCTTATGCATAAATAATGTAACGGGTGTTTAATTAAAGACACTTATCAATGACAGAAGACAGTCATGTAATTAATGCTGAATTCTTGATGGAACCTGTAGTTCTATTAATCTGAAATTGTCTGAAATTGTGCACGACGTCTGGAGAGAATGCATAAAGGACAATTAATTAATACATCACCGGTAAGCAATATTAAGGTGGGTTTACAATATGTCACAATATGCGCACATATATATATACATACACAAAAGGAATCGCTCAATTTCATGGATGATAGTGTCACACTGTGTGCCATTAACTCAAGAAGCGCGCACGCGATATCACGTCAAAAGTGTTCGTGTGTGTGCTGCGACACACGAGAAACAATTCGCAGCAGGAAGTGTTATTGATAAAGGTGCAAAATACCAAAGCGAGTTTGCTCTACATGATAATAAAATTAAGGTGAAAAAAATGTCATATCATAACGCACGCGGATATAAAAGTAGAGCATGTTAACGAGAAATATGATAGACAGTAATATGTTGCATAAACCGCATGTTTTTAATTTTTCCTGACAAGCAATTAGGCCGTAATTCACCAAAATTTTCATTCTCCAAAGTCCAAAGTTTATGGAGAGTCATAAAATTAAAATAAATCATTCGTTAAGTATAATATATTCGAAACAATTTTTAACTAATTTAGTACCAATTTTGGGTACTAAATCGTCATTTGGTTCTATTTTAATACCGAAAATCAGCTCTAATTTAGAACCTTTTATTTACAGTGACTATAGTCATCATATAAATTATCTTTATAAATAAATAACAAAATTCTTTGACAAAATTCAATTATTTCCAAGAATTTTAATAAAATTCATTACATAATTCAATTATTTTCATAAATAATAGCATTTATCACAAGAATTCAATTATTTAAAAATAATTTAATAAAATTCATATAAAAATTTCAATTATTTTAAAAAATATTTCTTAATTCAATGAACTGAATTCTTAAACAAAAATTTTGATAATATTCTACACGAAAATTTAATTATTTTTCAAAAAAATTAAAATTTCACATGAATTTAATTATTTGCGTAAATTTTCCGAAAATTTCAAATATTTTAAAATTTGTTATTAAAAAATTCTTCGCAGCAATTCAATTTATTTTCATAAATTTTAAAACTCCTTTCAGGGATTTAATTTCAAAAATAAAAATAAAAATTCCACATGAATTCACTTATTTTAAAATAGAATTTGCATAAATTTTTTTGAAAAAATGAAATGTTTTAAAATTTGATACATTAAATTCTTTGCAGTAATTCAATTATTTTCATAAATTTTAAAATTCTTTTCAGGGATTTAATAATTTTTATAAATAATAAATTCATTCGGAGGAAGTCAATTATTTTCATAAATAACAATATTCATCCCAAGAATTCAATTATTTTCAAAAGTAATAAAGTTCAATTATTTAGAAAATTTTTAATAAAAATCATGATAAAATTGCAATTATTTTCAAAAAATTTTCTTATTTCAATAATTTGTATATTTAAGTATTATTTTAATAAAATTTTCCAAAAGAATTCAATTATTTAAGAACAATTTTGACAAAGTTCTACACGAATATTCAATTATTTTCTAAAATAATGAAAACTTTTTTTATAAAATTCTACGCAGAAATTCAATTATATGTTTACAAATTAAAAAAAAACTGGTCAAAAGATCAATTATTTTTAGTAATAATAAAATTCTTTTCCGAAATTCCATTATTTTCAAAAATTTTTCTCAATTCAATGATTTGCAATATCTACTATTTTAATCAAATTTTCCAAAAAAATTTACTTATTTAAAAAAATTTTAATAAAATTCTACTCCAAACATTTAATATTATTTTTATAAAATAATAAAAATTTCCCAGGAATTCAATTATATACAAATTTTTTTAAAAATTTCTTCTAAATAATTCAATTATTTTCATAAATAATAAGATTTTTACAGGAATTCAATTATTTTCGTAAATAAAATTCTTTTGAGGAATTCAATATTTTCTCATAAATAATAAAACTCATCGCAGAATTTCAATTATTCTTAATACAATTTTAATCAAATTTCTCGAGAAATGTAATTATTCTTAAAATTTTTTTTGAAAATTCGTCGAAAGAATTTAATTATTTAAAAATTTATTGATAAAATTCTTTATGAGAATTGAATTTTAAAAAAATGTTTATTTATTCAATAATTTTTTCATTTTTGTATTTAAATAATTGATTTCTAGTAGAATTTTCTAATAAAAATTGATTTAAAAATTAATTTCAGTTACAATATTAGATAATAATTGAATATTAAAAGCGTGCATTTTTAGAAATAATTGAATTTTTAAATGAATTTTTTTTGTAAAAGTTTAATTGAATTTTTTTTTGATATTATTTGAAGTTTCTATTTTCTAATATATTATTATTTGGAAAATTAACGAATAATTGAAATTTTGTTAAATTGAATATTGTAAACAAATAAATTTGAAAATTGTCAAAGAATTTTTTCAAAAATTATTAAAAATATTTGATGTAAAGAAGAATTTTAGTTAGAAAGTCTTGATGTTTTATAGTTATGAAAGAATTTTAATTTATAATTTTAAGTAAAATGTTCTCTTATTTGACTCCAACTGGTTATATTTTTGTTAGTAACAATTGGTCCGTAAATGGTCCATAATTTTTCATTTTTGGTCCGTAAAGTTCGTATTTTTAAATATTTTCACGGATTCGAGCCTTAAAGTAGGCAAATAATTTATTTTGAATTATAAGAAATAATATGGTTGAATGAAATAAATTAATGCATTGACTCGTATATCAAATAATTAAACAAATTAACTAAATAATTAAAAATACAACTTTGGTTTGAACGATAATTCTTTGTTAAAAATTACTAATTTGATAGTATAGAAAACTACTGATTCAATTTGTGAAGTTTACTAATTTAAGGGGACTTTCTGGTATGTAGAATCGGTAAAAAAAACACACTTGATGTAAACAATGTATTAAAGTTGTTGCCCTAGGGCAATAAAGTACCCATTATTACCCTAGGGAAGAATGTAAGTTTGAATAACCGCTATAACTATAATAATTTTATTTTAATAATAAATAAAATAAAATAAAAATTTTATTTTAATAAATATTACACATTTCGATTAGAGCCAATAAGTTCATTATTCCTTGAAGTAATTGAAATTTAAATTTTAAAGTCACACGCAAAAACAAATTTTAGCACTAGTATAAATGTTATCGCAATTTTGTGGTCAAGTGATCACTTTATTTCTAAATCCGATTGCCCATCAATCAGAATTGAGTGTCCACTTCTCGGACACGAATTGCAGTGGAGCTAAAACATATAGACATCTCCTCGGTTCAGCTGCACTCATCAAAGTTTAAGACTTCGCTTTAGACAAAAATACCACTTGATGGCAGACAACGACTCTTTAGAGTACATTCCACTAGGGGATGAATAAGCCTTTATTTCAGGAAATGTATCAGCTGCTGACTAATGTCTTTTAATCACAGTACATACAGACGGATTCTCAACATCCAATAATGCATCACAATGTAAAAGATTTTCCATTTAGCTAATTATATTTTATTTCATTGTTATAAACCTATATACCTGGGTCGGAGGAAAGTGTTCAGAAATCAATTATCTAAAAGAATAGGTACGTTTTTAAAAAGATATAAATAGAATTTTCAATTTTTCATTTTCTGTCTATTCAACGCTTTCTTCGATTTGTGATGATTCACTTTGAGGAATTCTTGATGATGGGCTGCAGCTGTAACCTGGCTCAAGATTGGTTCGCGATCGGTTCAGAAAATTGGCCTAAAATTATTTATATCAAATAAACTATAATTGTAAAATTACTTTGATGTGAATGGTTATAGTATATAAATTTTTTTTGATGAGAGAGAAAGAGAGATGCAGCCCCTCAATTTAAAAATAAAAAGCCCAATGAAACTTATTGATATAAATAATTACCTTACTTTTCTAGGTTAAAAAAAATGATATAATAGCTATTATGTAAAAATCAGTTCCTCTTTTGGTTTCTAAGACCCTTTTGTATTCCGAGACTCTTCGTGTGCTACGTTGTTGACCATAATAGAGTTATCACCAGAGGAAGAAGGATCACATGACCACAGAGAACCCCTCGCTTTGAAACCGAGTTCAAGACTCTAATCCCGTCTCACTTGGACTACATGGTCTTTTCTTCTCTGTTCCTTCACCTCTTCAACCCTCTCCCTATGTATATGGTATACATGTATGATTTTCTCCTCGAACAAACCTCATCCAACGTTATATATACACTGCAAAAATAGGTGTCTTTTTTGATATCTTAAAATAGGATGTAAGATGGAAAAAATGGTATCTTACATCTTAAAATAAGATGTTTTCTAAAGCATCTTACTGATATTTAAGATGCTTTATACGTTTTAGCAGTGATGAAGATATTTCTTCCATCTTAGAAAAGTAAGATACTTTTGTAAGTTCTTTAAAGTATCTTAAATTAAGATGTTTTTCTGTTGCAATAAGATGTTTTAGCGATAATAGTTACTTGAGAATCGTAAGATGCGCCATAAGTGTAAGTTACTAAAAAACTAAGATACATAAAGTGTTTTCCATAAGAGCCCATAGTTAACCTCAAAAACTTTTTGCCCCAAAAATACACAGAAAAATGTGTACGAAGATACTTTTAACATCTTAAATTAAGATGTTTCAAGTAACTAAAAAGTGTCTACCAAAAACATCTTAAATTAAGATACTTCTTTTTGCAGTGTATCGATTAGACGTGTGCACACTGGTGAGTGCAATTTCTTGCGAATACGATACACATGCAGCACGATCAGGTGCTTATAAAATTGTGACTTTTTTGCAAGAACCAATCATCACTCATCTCATCGAAAAATATCATATTTAAGAAGCAAACGATAGGACCCTTTTAACATATCATAGAAAAAAATCTGATGGTTTGAAAATGATCCGCGTACAATACTATAATTTTCATAAGCAGCTAAAATAATAATTTAAAATGTAAAAAAATAGTTACTCTTCTTTCCCATGGTTTGACATTCCTTGTCCCCAGTTCAAAATTTTGACAATAAAATTAAAAAATGTAAAAAAAACTTCTTTCTTCTCCCCATGCTTCTTCCTATATAGGTACTTTGCCCAGGGGTCACAAATAAAAAACCGCTGCCAAGTTGTACATTATTTTTATAATTTTGGTGTTCATTTCATGAACACTTTGCTTCCTCATAGAAATAATAATAATTGAAATAATAATAATTGTAATATAAGAATTACTTTTTATAAAAGGGTTAAAAATCATTAAATCTTGGTACAAAAAAATGTGTTTTTATATATTCTATAAGATGGTTATAATAGTTTAATAATTAGTAATTACACATAAGTTAATAAACAAGAATGTTGAAAAAAATGATATTTTCCACAATTTTTGATTTTTTAAATACCAATAATTTTATAAATTCTGCCCGAATCAGGTTCAGAAGTATAGGTCAATAGAAGCGTTTTTTAATGCTCTTCAAGTTAATAATATTTTTAAAGTTACTTCTACATAATTTTAAAAATTTTTCATAAAAGTCTAATTTTTCGAAATTTTAGATTTTTAAAATTTTTATATCTCCGGCTAATATGGACAAAAAATGTTCAATGAAGGCTCAAAAGATGCGTCTGAAAAAACTCTACAAAACTAAAGAAAAACATTTATAGGTGTCCTAACATTTTTTTTAAGTTACCCAATGGGAAATGCCAGTGTAGTGCCGATGTTCACCACTGGCTTAGTACTCAGACGATTGTTCGGCGTAGTCTAGCCGAGCCTCGACAATTAGTGCTGGCGCAGTACAGAATTTTTGTTTCGCCAGAGCTTGGACAAGCCACGGCGGCAAGTGCTGGCTGAGTATAGAAAAATTGTTCACGACGCTCTTTTTGCCAACATTGCTTTTTTGACATAAACTTGAAAAAAAATATAAAAAAAGTTTATAAATGTTTATAAATATAAATTTATTGAAAAAAATTAATATTTTACTTTTCAGTTGTTCATTTTTTATTCTGATTAAATTTAAGAAAAACAATTTAACACAATTGTCTAATTTTGTAAATAATAAATTATTTAAACAAATTAAAATTATAAACAAAATTTAAACTTTAATCTCAATAATAATTTGGTACCTATTAAAATACTATTATACTTCATACTATGAATAAAAAATTATTAAAAAATTACCATGTAATTTAAGAATTACGTAAAATGTTAAATGCAATAAGTAAAGTAATTTAATTTAATTATTAAAAATTTAGTTTAATTTATTTTATTTCAATTTCTTATTTCTAACGTAACCCTATTTTTTTCTCATCTTTGACTCAATAATTGTATGTCTGAATGATACTGAGATATTAATACTTTACTGTACACATGTGTCGTTAGCATAGTGGTTAGAGCGTTAGTCTGTTAGTCCGTAGGTCGTAGGTTCGATTCCCCTCGTCAGCAATTTTGTTTATTTTCATAGGTTTGCGATATTTCTAGATTCCAATCGTTATAGGTACTAAAATATGAAAATCTAATGCACACTTACTGTAATTGTTTATTATTTAATTTTTGAATGTTATAAACAATTTTTTTCTACTTCATTTACTATATCCATTGTTAGTCTCCATCTTTAATACAATTTCTTTAAGAAGAGAAATATTTTATGAATAATAACTATTTATTAATATTATTTACCATTTTGTTGTTAAATTATTTATAATTATGAATTTACGACTAATTAATAACAATACGGCATTTATTGCGGCAATATTCTCAGCCAGCACTGGTCCAGTGCTGCGCCAGCGCTGTCTGGCAGCACTGACAGACAGTACTTCGGCAGCGCCGGACGGCGTTATCATCCCAGTGCCATGCCAGTGCTGGCTCTCAGCCTTGCCGCCAGTGCTGCCAGTGCTGGCGCAGTACTACGCCAGTTGTAAATTTCCCATTGGGTATGACCAAAAAAACGTTTTTTTTACAAAATGAAAAATGAAGTTTTGTTGTCGCTATTCTTAGACTTTGCACTCGATAACTAATTTTAAAAAAGTAGCAAAAAGTAGCTTTCAAACTCAAAAAACGTAGTAAAAAATAGGTTTTGAAAAATTAAACTTGACGACCAAAAAAACTCGTTTTAGAAACTTCACAAAACTGACAAAAATTCCATTTTATAATTTATTTTCCTGACTTTTTCCTAAACTTCATCAAAAATATTTACTTCCTTCTTATTTCTTGGTAATAAATTATTGAATTTGTGCAACGAATTTTATAATTCAGGAAAAAATTAAAATATTAAAAAAAAATGATTAAATTCTTGCGAAGAATTTTATAGGTAAGTGATTTCTTTTGACTAGATTTATGCAAATTCTAATTTAAATAATTGAATTCTTGAGAAATTTTTATTATTCATGAAAAGAATATTGAAATTCTTACGATTTTATTAAATTTTTTTTTTTTTGAAAATAATTGAATTTTTAAAAAGCATTTTATTATTTATGAAAATAATTGAATTCTTGCGAACGATTTTATTAGAATTTTTTATAACAATTGAATTTCTAAGAAAAAATTTATTACTTTTAAAAATACTTAAATTCTTGGGTGGGGGGTGAATTTTCCCAAAAAAAATTATTCCCAAAAAATGTTTTCCCAAAAAAAAATTTTTCCCAATATTATATTTCCCAAAAAAAAAATTTTCTTAAGCAAATCATTTTTCCCAATATTTTATTTCCCAAAAAAAAATAATCCAACATTGTCCAACAATCTGTTTGAACCAGAATTTATTAAAAAAAAATTTCAAACTAGAATTTACTCAAACTATTATTTTTTCAAATTACAATCTATTCAAATTATTATTTTTTCAAACAAAAATTTATTGTAACTATTATTTTTTCGAAATAGAATTTACTCAAACTATATTATTTTTTCAAACCAGAATTTATTGAAATTAGTCTTTTTTCGAAATTTGAAACTATTAATTTGTCGAACTAGAATTTACATTTTGGAAAAAATATAACATTGGGAAAATTTTTTGGGAAAATTATTTTTTGGAAAATCCAGCATTGGGAAAAAAATATTTTGGGATAAACTGTTTTGGGAAAATTGTCCACCAATCAAATTCTTGTGATGAATATTGTTATTTTTGAAAATAATTGAATTTTGTAAAAAATTTTATTAAAATACATATCTCAAAATAATTGCATTTTTGGGAATAATTTTCTTATTTATCTTTAATAATTGAATTCTTTCCAAGAATTATTTTTGTAAATGATTGAATTGTTGGGAAAAATTTTATTGAAATCTAAAAGAATAATTGAATTTATTTCAAAAAAATTTAATTAAAATTGCATTTAAAATAATTGATTTCTTTCAAACAATTTTATTAAAATATTTGAAAATATTGAATTGAATTCTTGTGAAAAATTCTAATATTTTTGTAAATAATTGAATTCTTCCAAAGAATTTTAGAAAAACATTTTTTTAAATAATTAGTTTCTACGAGGGATTGAAATTTAATTTTTAAAGAATAATTACAATTTTTGAGCAATAACTGTAAAATTGTATTAAAAATAATAGAAATCTTGCGCGATGAATTTTATTATTTATGAAAATAATTGAATATTTGCTATAAGAATTTTATTAAAATACCCCAAGATAATTGAATTCCTGAGAAGAATTTTATTATTTATAAAAATAATTGAATTATTGAGAAAAATTTTATTAAAATGTTTCAAAAGAATTGAATTTCTGTGAAAATTTTTGTTATTTTTGAAAATAATAAATTGAATTCCTGTGGAAAATTCTAATATTTTTGTAAATAATTGAATTCTTCCAAAGAATTTAAAAAAACATTTATTTAAATAATTGACTTTTTCGAGGGATTGGAATTAAATTTTTAAGAATAATTACAATTTTTGAGCAATAACTATAAAATTGTATTAAAAATAATTGAAATCCTGCGATGAATTTTATTATTCATGAAAATAATTGAATATTTGCTAAGAATTTTAATAAAATTTTCAAAAATAATTGAATTCCTCAAAAGAATTTTATTATTTATAAAAATAATTGAATTATTGTGAAAAATTTTATTAAAATGTTTAAAAAGAATATAATTTCTGCGAAAAATTTGGTTATTTTTAAAAATAGTTGAATTCTTCTTAAGAATTTTATAAACATTGTTTTAAAATAATTACTTTTTTCGAAATAAAATAAATATTATGAAAATTTTATTTTAAATAATTGAATTCTTTGTGGAAAATTTTATTTGAGAAAATAATTGAATTTTTGAATTAATTTAAAATAGTATTAAAAATAATAATTGAAATTCTTTGATGAGTTTTATTATTTATGAAAATAATTGAATTCTTGCTTAAAATTTTATCAAAAAATTTTTTAACAAATTGAAGTTCTTTGAAAAATGTTATTATTAGTGAAAGTAATTGAATTATTGTGAAGAATTGTATAAAGATTTTGTTAAATAATTGATTTATTCGAAATTTTTTCAAAAACGCTGTTTTAAATTAATTGAATTCCTGTGGAAATTTTATTATTTATGAAAATAATTGAATTTCGGATGAATTTTATCAATTTTTTAAAAAATAATTGAATTCTTTTGCGAAATTTTATGAAAATACTAAATATTGAAAATTGAATTTCGAATATTTTTTAAAAATAATTGAATCGTTTTAAAGAATTTGATTATAATTTTTGAGAATAGTTTTTTGAATTCTAGTATATTATAGTGAATTTACACAGTATAGTAGAAATTCTCGAAAAAAAACAGAAATAGTATTTTTTTAGTGGCTGAAATCTAAAAAAAAGTACCCAAATAGTAGGATAACGTAAAAAAGTAATAAATAGTAGGTTTTAGTAGATGAGTGCGATTCCTGCATTCACTAAAATGTCGAATAATTTTTAAAATTACTGATAAAACTTTTTCCGTAACCTATATTGAGGGTGCACTGTTTTTGTGAATTAAGTTTGAGTCTAAATTTCCCCCCCTTAATTTATCGACTTTATAAGAAAATACTTAAAAAGAATCCTTGTTTATCTCAAAAGCAATTCTGCGGGAAATTGGTGACCCTCAATATGATGAAATAAATACTCAATCATTGCAATATTTAAAGATCGAAAGATTTTTATTCAACTTATTTGATCATCTATATGAAATGGTGGTTCGTTCTCCTCATCGTTTCTTTTTCCTCCCTCATATTTTCTGTACTTTGCTTATCTCGAGAAGTCAATTTTGCCCAAAGCATCGAGGACCCCTCTTACCCCTAAAAAGATCAGTGCAGATAAGTCTTGAAGAAATTTAGAAGCTACGACGTAAAGATTAAACCCTCGAAAACCAACTGAAAGACGGCCTCTCTTTTTTTTTTGGGTAAAAAAGATTAGCTCGTAAAGTCTGATGGAACTAATTTTGGCGCTATCTATTGGAAAAAAAATACGAGCGGAATTGTATCGTCCAGCATATAGAAGTGTTTTCTCGGGAGGTTTTTTTTCCGAGGCGCAAAAAAAAGAAGTCCTGACTATATGGTCCTGATGATTTCATTGCTGGAAGTGATTCGTAGTTCAGAATTACTTTTATATGGTCTTTCAAAACTTCCCGCCGTATCTTTGACACTGTCTCTTTCTCCCTCACTCTTATCAATTCACAATCTCGCACTCGTTCTCAATGCGCGACGCAACGCACTTCTCGTCTCGGTTCTTTCCCTCTTTCGAGTCTTCCCAGACGGAAAAACGACACACTTCACCCTTCGACTTTTATCCATCGCAGACAGACTCAATGAGGTTTTATAAGAGAATCCTGCGGTTTATTACAAGCAAGAAATTTCGCCTCTAGAGTAACGCTTGAAAAAATAACGCGTTATTTACGCTTCTTTCGAATTTCGAGGAATTTATTAAAATTTTAAAACAGAACTTTTTAGATAAACATTTTACTTTGAAGTATTATGACAATTTATTTTAAACGAATCGATGTTCTTAAACCATCAGTAAGAGAAAAACTTATTTTTTGACCCCGAGGTTTGTTTTCCGTTTAAATGCGCGATGAGCGAGAGTGGCGCTTACATATATATATAGAGAGAGAGAGATAAGAGGACTTTTTCCAATAAAAGAGAGGCGAAACTCTTCGAAAAGTGGGTCGCAATTTACTTAAACTCCATTTGAGCTTATCCCCCATCTATTCTAGTTCTCAAGAGGGTTTAAACTAAAAAAATATAGCTGCAATTTTCCATACGGGGTGACGAGTGAACGCGCTAGGGATGAAGATATAGAAAGTTATAGGTGACGGCTTAACAGAATTTCCCAGGCTCGAAAAAAAAACGACAGCGACGATGGATAACGGATTCAGAGTTTTTAAATTATACCAGAAGGGACGTTGAATATTTAAAGAAATTGAAACCGGATAATAGATCTTTATCCGTATATATAAAATAATATGCCTTCAATTTTCACCCTTGTCATTTTTTTTAATTATATCAATTATTTAATTAAATATAAATATGGTAAAATTAATTATGTATTTTAATCTAATAAAATATTAAATTTCCCTATTTTTTTTAAATTTAGTTTTTCTAAAGATATCAAATTGAGACAAAAAACGAATCAAAAATGTTGCGAAGCAACATTTTTGATTCGTTTTTTTGTCTCAATTTGATAACCTTAGAAAAATTGTGTTATAATGTCAATGTATGTAAACAATGTTGCCACAAAAATTAAAATTTTGTTTTTCTCTAATTTCCAGACAGAATTTTGACTCTTTCCCTGATCTCTATAAATAAAAATTCAAAGCAAATTAAATATTATAAAAAATATCATTTTAAGAAACAAAAACTTAATGCTGCTTTTCTTGACAACATGAAAATTGCTCTGAATTCAATGAGAGATGTTCAAAATACGACCAAACGAAAAGAAAAATAATTTAAGCGATTAAAAATCGAAGTTAAAGCTAAAACCAAAAATTACAAGTATATTGGCCACCTCGCCCGGACATTCAAATGCACTTTTTAAAAAATGTAATTTTTAAGATATTGTTCCTATAAAAATAATTTATTTTATTTTTAGTCATTTTAAAGTTAAGCGTTCAATGTTTATAATTATCAGGCCTTTAGTCGATTAAAAATCCAAAAAAATGTCAAAAAAGTCGCTTATTTTATTCAATCTTGCAACAAAAATTTTATCTTGTAACTGCGTAATTATTGTTTATGTTTTCTTTAAAGCTATTAAGGTATAATATTTTTAAAAAATTATAATAAAGAAACGCTTAAAATTAATTCTTTAAAAATATTTTTAAATAATTTTCTAAAGATAATTATATATACAAATTAAATGAGTCCTTTCAATTATATTACAATTAAAAAATTTCAAAACAATTGAATTTTGATAAAATCTTTTTAAAACGATTGAATTTTAGTAAAATCTTTTTAAAATAATTGAAATTTGATAAAATCTTTTTAAAACGATTAAATTTTGGTAAAATCTTTTTAAAATAATTGAAATTTGATAAAATCTTTTTAAAACGATTAAATTTTGGTAAAATCTTTTTAAAATAATTGAAATTTGATAAAATCTTTTTAAAATAATTGAATTTTGGTAAAATCTTTTTAAAATAATTGAAATTTAATAAAATCTTTTAAAAATAATTGAATTTTTGAAAAATATAAAAAAAATAAAATTTTTGAAGAATTTTAATTATAAATATAAATATGGTTCTCTTAAATTTTAATAAGAATCTAAACAAGTAAATTTAAGAAAAATTTAATTTACTTTGATCGAAGATAAGTAAATCTTAAGAAATTATGATAAAACAATATTATTCTAAGAATTAGTTTTTTTAAAAATATTCTAATTTAATTTTTCAAAAATAATTAAATTTCTTAAAAGAATTTTTTGTATTAATTTAAAAAAAACTAAGTAATTTTTTAAAGAATTTTAATTAAAAATTTTCACAATGATTTTTTTCTGTAAAATGTTAAAAATAATTATAAAAATTTTTAAAGTTTGTATTATTTTTTATACCTATGTATTTGAATTTTCGGAATTATGTTTTTTGAAAATAATGAAAATAATTGAATTTTAAACATTTATAATAAAAAAAAAATCCAAGAATTACTTTTTAAAAAAAATGTTAAATAATTCTTTAAAAGCTAGTATTCATTAATTTTCATAAATGTACACTCTTGATGATTTTTCATTAAATTTTTTATAATTTTAAGTTTTATAATATTTTTGGTTTTAGCTTTAACTTCATTTTTAATCGTTTGAATTATTTTTCTTTTCTTTTTGTCGCATTTTGAACATCTGTCATTGAATTCAGAGCAATTTTCATGTTGTCAAAAAAAGCAACATTAAATTTTTGTTTCTTAAAATGATAATTTTCATAAATGTACACTCTTGATGATTTTTCATTAAATTTTTTTGAGAATTCAATTATTTTCACAAAATTTGCAATGAAATTTCTTCAAAAGCTGATTTTCAAAAATTGTAATAATAATACTTGAAAAAAATTAATTATTTTTCATTAAATTTGACAAAATTTCAATTATTATTCAAAATCTTTTTAATTGTATATTTCGAAAATTTAATTAGAAAAATTATTCAAAAATAATTTTTGAAAGATTTGTCTACAGTTATTTTTCACACTATAGGAAAATTGAAATAATTTGTAATTTATATTAAAAATTTGGTATTTTATGGCAACACTGCAAAAATAGGTGTCTTTTTTGATATCTTAAAATAAGATGTAAGATGGAAAAATGGTATCTTACATCTTAAAATAAGATGTTTTCTAAAGTATCTTACTGATTTTTAAGATGTTTTATACGTCTTAGATATTTCTTCTATCTTAAAAAAGTAAGATACTTCTGTAAGTTTTTTAAAGTATCTTAAATTAAGATGTTTCTGTTGCAATAAGATGTTTAGCGACAAGTTACTTGAGAATCGTAAGATGCGCCATAAGTGTAAGTTACTAAAAACTAAGATACATAAAGTGTTTTCCATAAGAGCCCATAGTTAACCTCAAAACTTTTTACCCCAAAAATACACAGAAAATGTGCACGAAGATACTTTTAGTATCTTAAATTAAGATATTTTAAATGACTAAAAAGTGACTACCAAAACATCTTAGAAATGACTACCAAAACATCTTAAATTAAGATACTTCTTTTTGCAGTGAATATTTGGAAGAAAAGTCGAAAAGCAGCAATTTTGGAAAATAAGTCGGAAAAAATTGCATTTTTGGTAAATAGTCAAAAAAAAGTAGAAAAATTATAATATCCGAGGCCTGAATTAAAAGTTTAGACAAAAATTGCTCTTTTATGATGAATTTTACAATTTAGAAAAAAATACTATGGTCATCTCCCTCGGACTTATACCCTTTAATAGTATTTAAAAACCGCTGCCAAGTTGTATATTTTTTTTATAATTTTGGTGCTGATTTCATGAACACTTTACTTCCTCATAGAGATAAAAATGTTAGAAATACATGAATAACTTTTTATAAATATGGTAAAAGTGATTGAATTTTGGGGCAATAAATGTATTTTTAAATACCCTACAAGATAGTTACCATAATTTAATAGTTAAATAAAAGTTTTCAAACAAAAAAGTTGAGAAAATGTCATTTTCCACAATTTTTGGTTTTTAAAATACCAATAATTTCGAAATTTATTATCGAATTAGGTTCAAAAATAGGTCAATCGAAGCGCTTTTTAATGCTCTACAAGTTGATAACGATAATTTTAAAGTTACTTCAATGTTTTTCAACAAAATTTTCAAAAAAGTCTTATTTTCCAAAATTTTTGATTTTTAAAAGTTTAATAACTCCGGTTAATATGGACGAAAAATGTTCAATTTGGGCTCAAAAGATGCGTCTAAAAAAACTCTACAAAATTATGAAAAAATATTTATAGGTGTCCTAACATTTTTTTAAAGTTATGGGCAAAAAACGTTTTTTTTGCAAAATTAAAAATCTAAAAAAAATTTAGTTAAACTTTATTAATCTATCTCAAAGTACTCTCATTTTATGTCCGCAGGTGAGATCTACAATTTAAAAAAAAATTCAACCCAAAAGCTCTTCATGATTTCGAGATATTTATGAAAATGTGATGTTTACACACACACACACACACACATACGGAATGACATTTTTTAAAAATGTCATTTTTGAACTCCTGAGGTCAAATAACATAAAGATATGTCAAAAAATCGAACTCGAAAAATTTTGGTATTACAATACATACTTCCTCTATGAGGAAGTAAAATGAAATAATTTTTTAATTAATCAATTTATTTTTTCTTTACAGTACCTAATTGAAATTTCCAACAATGTTAGTTTAGAATCTTCTGAATTAATCTTTGGAAGAAAGATTTATTTTTTCAATCAAGAAGAAAACTGCTGTAAGTCTATATACCGTGCAGCTTTCAAAGCTCTACCATTTCTAAATTACTCATCCGTTTAACTTAAGAAAATCAATACTCCTTAGTAAGTGCGTAAAATAAGCCCCCTTAATAAATTTCAAAGCCCCTTTAAACATGTTTAAGCATCGAAAAATAATTTAAAAGTATCATAACATCAAATATCTGAGAGGGCATTTCTCAGTTTTTAAAAAATTACATATGTTTTCGAAATACAAATTGGATTCGATTGAAAAATAAAATTTCCGAAGAAATGGGTCAAAAGAGCTGTAAGCTGGTAAGAACACTATCTTGGTACAAACTCGACACCTCATTAATTTTAAAGTGAGCATATGCGGAGAGTCAAAATCTTGCGGACAAGAATGAACCCATAAGTTTACATGAATAATTGCTTTTGGCGGAGGGGGGCCAACTGAATAATAATTCCTCCTGGAAAAGAGCAGCACACACAGGGGTCTACGTACTGCTGAACATTTTGAACGAGGACACAACTGTCCGTCATACTTATACATTCTAAACACAATATGACATTCAGAGAATGGTGTTTCAGGAGCCGCAACCCTTTTCTTCATTATTATAATCCCTTCACGTGTTCCACGATTGGTTTTTCCTCATGTCAGTTATAATTTCCTCGTCGTAATCATGGGATTATATCCGATATGCGAGCCCAGGCAACTTTTGGCCCAGACAAGACCACATCCAAGTTGCCTCGGCGGAACACGAATACATTTCCAAGGGGGTCAAAGGGAAATCCAAGGGGGCATACATATGTATATATACCCGTGCGCACAGGGTCAACAAACCTACATATATATATATAATATATATATATATATATATTAAAGACAGATGCAGAGGGTTCCCCGCGATGACGTAACAAAACTAATCGAAATTTTAGTGGAAACTCGCCGAGGCGAGGGGAGTTGCAAAATGAAATAATTGGAGGAAAGTTTCCTCAAATGGAAATAATTGGTCCCTGCGCTGTGGGTTTTTTTAAATTTATTGATGGATTAAAGGCTTTTTTCCAATTGGAAACTAGAATTTATTGCAGGATAGTAATCTGTATGTGGGTCAAATAATAAGTGAAGACTTTTGTCTCTTATCTATTTTCTTCTGCTTCTTTTTTTTAATATTTACCCCTATTGTAAATGTTCACCTAAAATTTTATTTAGTTTGGAAACATATTTCAGTTTTTCATTTAATTATTACCAAAAATTTCAAGAATAATGATATAAATTACTATTTCTTATTTCCAGAAAATATTATTATATATTAAATATTATTTTCCAATTAATGTATAACGTTTGTTGGCCTAATGGCCGAACAGAAGAACTAAAACATCTTTTATTTATATAAATTTTATGGCATCCAAAAAATATTGAATTATAAAATTATTATACGCGTATAAATTATTTAATGAATAATTTTACTTAAAAATTTCAAAATTAATTAGATTTCAAAAGAGTTGCGTTTATAATCTTCATGAATAGATGAACTTCAAAGGCAACAATATAAAATTTTAGAAAATATCAATGTTTAATGAATTTAAATATAAATTTTAAAAACAACTGATTACAGAAATTTAATTATTTTCTGTGATAAACTTCAAATATTTTCAATTTTGTTCAAAAATTAAAAAAAAAAATTCTCGTCATAATTTCAATTATCTTTATAAATAATAAAATTCTTCTTCGAAATTCAATTATTTTCAAAAAATTTAATAAAATTCTTGGCAAAATTTTAATTATTTTCAAAAAATTTCCTCATTTCAAATATTTGTCGGTAACATCTATTTTAATAAAATTTTCCAAAAAAATTCAATTATTTAAACAAAATTTTAATAAAAATTTCACAGGAATTCAATTAGTTACCAATTTTTTTTTTAAATTTCTTCGAACCAATTTAATTATTTTTAATTTTTTAATCAAGTTTCTCTAAAGAATTCTTAACTATATTCAGAGAATTGAAAAAGATAGTTCTGAGAAATTCAATTATTTCGAAAAATTTAAATAAAATTCTTTTAAAAATTTTATTATTTAAAAAAATTTTGACAAAATTCTTTACAAGATTTAGTTAATAAAATTGCAATTTTAATAAAATTTTCCTATACAATTCAATTATTTTCAATATAATTCTTCTTAAGAATTCAATTATTTTCACGCAGGGTTGTCACGCTTTAGCTCATTTTCAATTCCCTGACTTTTCCAGGTTTTCCAGGTTAATAAACAAAAATTTTCCAGGTTTTTAAAACTACATTTGTATTTTACAAAATTAAATAATTTCAATGAATTTTTACAAATAAAATGAACTCTGTATTCCGCATTGTTATTTTTATCTTTTTTAAATAAATCTTTAATTATTATTTTTCTATAGGAATTAAAATTCTTCAAAAGATTAAAATTCAAACCTTTTTGAAATTAAACAACTTTTAAAAATTGTTATAAAACATGAAGAAATCATGATAATGATTAAAAATGCCCGAGTGATAAAATCATTATTTTATATTATAAGAATAATTGTTACTATAACTTATTAAAAATTACTTTCATTACTTTCATCGCTTCAATTCAATTTTATTGTTTTCCAGAATTTTTAACTAAAAATCTTCTTTAAATTATAATTTTTTAAAATAATTTTTGAAAAATTTCTTTGAAAATTTTCAAATCCCTTTGTTTACTATTCAATTCTACCTGAAATTTTGATTATTCGGAAATTCTGCAATATATTATTAGAAGATAAAAACTTCTAATAACTTAAAAAAAAATTCAATTAAACTTTTTCAAAAAATTAAATCTACACATATTTCAGTTAAAAGTGGAAAAAATTTAAGCATTCAAAGATTATAATTAGAAACCTTTTCAAAATTCAATTATTTCTAAAAATGCACGATTTAATGCTTTCTGTATAAATTTGAATTGGGAAAAAATTAAAAATGCGTTTACTAATTGGAATTATTAATGACTGACTTTTTGCTCTTGAATTAGTAAATTTTACTATTAAATTAGCAGAAACGATTATTTATTAGTAAAATCTGCAAAATTAGCAAATTCAAAAGCAAAAAGTCAGTCACAAATTCAAATTAGAAAACATTTTTACTAATTAAAATTTAGAGAGTTTAATATTCAATTATTATCTGAAACATTAACTGAAATTCATATTTGAATCAATTTTTATCAGAAAATTCTACGACAATTCAATTATTTAAATACAAAAATAAATAATTTATTGAAGAATTGAATGTTTTTTAAAATTGAACTCTCATTTAAAGAATCTTATTAAAAAAGAGTTTTAAATAGGCAATTAAAATTCTTTTGACGAATTTCAATAAAATTTTTAAGAATAATTTTATTTTTCGAGAAAGTAAATTAAAAATTATATTAAAAATAATTGAATCTCTG
The DNA here is from genome assembly GCA_032872505.1 of Leptopilina syphax. Lineage (NCBI taxonomy): Eukaryota > Metazoa > Arthropoda > Insecta > Hymenoptera > Figitidae > Leptopilina > Leptopilina syphax. Next base: position 43,770,687 of record CM065470.1, on the reverse strand, counting down.
TAAAAAATTTTTACTAAATTGAGACAATTTTTTGAAAATAATTGAAATTTTGCCAAGAATTTTATTAAAATTTTTGGAAAATAATTGATCTTTGGAGAAAAATTTTATTATTTATAAAGATAATTGAAATTTTGACGAGAATTTCTTAAAACTTTTGACCATAATTGAATTTCTGCGAAGAATTTTATTACTTCTGAAAATAATTGAATTCATGAGATGAATTTTATTAAAATTTCTTTTTAAATAATTAAATTTTTTTGTGAAATTTTATTGAAATAGTAGGATATTGAAAATAATTGAATTTTGATTAATTATTGAAATTAATTAAATTTCTACGAAGAATTTTATTAAAATTATTTTGAAAAAAAAATTGAATTTTGAAAAGAATTTGCATTAAAATTTTTGAAAATAATTTAATTCTTTCAAGAAATTTAATTAAAAATGTATATTGAAAATAATACTCAAATTCTTATAAATAAATTATAGGAAGGCTTTTTAAACAAAATTGAATTTCTTCGATGAATTTTAATAAAATTTTTTAAGAATAATTACACTTTTCGAAAAATTCCATTAAAATTTGTATATTAAAAATAATTGCAATTCTGCGATGAGTTTTATTATTTATGAAAATAATTAAAAATCTATAAAGTTTTTTATTATTTATGAAAATAATTGAATCTCTGCTGTAAAAAATATGATATTATTTATGAAAATAATTGAATTTTTGCGAAAAAACTTATAAAGAATTTGTAAATATATTTATTTATTTATTTATTTACAAAAACATATATAGAATTCTTGTGAAATTGTTATTATTTAATGAATTCATTCAAAATTGAAATTGCACAAAATTTCAAATAACAACCTTTTGAAGTTTATCTATTTATGAAAATTGTAAATGAAACTATTTTAAAAATGAATTAATTTTGAAATATTTAAGAAAAATTAGATTTTAAAAGTAATTCAATTATTAAAGAAATTTTAATAAAATTCTTCCCAAGAATTAAATTCTTTTCAAAAATAAGCATTTTCACAGGAATTCAATTAGTTAAAAAAAATTAATAAAATTCTTTGTCAGATTTTTGTGGCAACCCTGTTTGTATATTCCAACTAATGCTATATTTGGAATTAATTTATAGACATATTAGTTTAATGATTATAAGTATGATAAGTCAATAAAATATCCTACACTCCTGGGATTATTAATTTTAAATTATGTGAGACATAATGTTGTTATTTGAAGTTATTATTACCTTTTAACCTAGATATTGAATTTTATTAGGAAAACAATAAACTTAATTATTCCTCTATAACTATTATATTTTCGAGTATACTAAACATTAATTAATTACGTTGATTAAAATTGTTTTAAATTTTGTAATTAATTATGAGCGATTGACACACATTGTGAGCACTGAGCAGGGTATAATTTAATAAAATTTATTATATCCTTCATAATTTCAGTAAGTAATACCTAAAGATATCAAAAAGTGAATTTTAGTGTCAAATTATGTTCACTATAAAAACGTTTTCAAATGTGACGCGCTCCCAAGAAAATAATAAATAAAAAACTAAAAAAAATTTTAAACAAACTAATTATTTATTATAATAAAACTATAATTATTTTATTTGAAATATTAATAATAAAAATTATCACCTACAGTTAATTATTCGTTAAAGTCAATTAAACGAAATGCAAGTATTGCAAGTTTAAATTTAAATCCGTTTTAAACTTTTAACTTTTTTTTGTAAAATTACAGTTAAATTACAAAATACGATTGGTATGAACTGTATGAAGTAAAAAATGATATTAATTGTAAATGAGATTTTAATTGTCTCCCTCTTTCTCTCTCTTTCTCTTTTATTTCAATTGCCTTCATAACCACAAAGCATCTTGTTTCTTTGGATAAAGTGAAAAAAATGTCAAGTCTCCTTTAATCTCGAATCTTTCTTCTTACCGCACAAGACTCAAGTAATAATTGAATTTAATCCAAGCACTGCAGCATTTATAACCCCTATATTTTTAAGTTAAATATAGTAGCTCAAAGCGATATGCACCCATAAAGAGAAATTAAGACGCAATGATGTCAGTCAAAATCCTATACAATTATCTTCAATTATGACTGATTATAATGCATCTCTCAAAAGCAACATAAAATAATCTTTTCCTTATAACTGTAATTATTGTCTCTTTCATTGCAAAGATAAACAAATTTCACAAGTTTAAATAAATGGGATAATTACAAAATATTAAAAACATTAGAAACAAATATGGAAATATGGAAAATTTACTCAAGTTTCAAAATATTATTATTGAAGAGCGAATTCTTTATTTTTTTATATTTACTGTTTATTTTTTTTAATTTATAATTATGATACAGTTTTTTTTTCATTTTAAAAATAAAATAAAATAATTTTTTTTTTTTTGTAATCGAGATTTAAATTTTCCAGTTTTGTTTTTCCTCTTACTTTTCTAAATGGAAATTGATGAAAATCAAAATGTTGAAATTTAAACTGCAATTAGAATTTAATGGATTAAATGTCCAACTTTAACGGAGATCAATGATTCAAAACTATACTGGATAAGCTTTTACCAGAGCGGAGAGACTTTGAGGTACTTTGATTGATCAGCGCTCCATCGGTCAATGTTTTTACACAATTTTCATCTAATGGCAATCGGAGCGAAGGTTTTTTTTTTACTCTCAAGAAACTTGATTGCAGCACGATTAGTTTCATTTTACGTAAAAATTGAGATAAAACAATTTTTCCAAAATAAACAAAGTTCAATTTTTTCCATTTTGTTGAAACTTAAAAAATTTTAACATTAATTATTATTATTTATTAAAACTCTAAAAATACTCTTTTTTTTATTAAATATATAGGTATTTTAAAAATTTTGATTTTATTTTTAAAATGAAAACTAATAAATAAGTAAAAAAATTTCTTCAATTTCTTGAATTTAAGGGAATTTGAACCATTTTAAATAAATTTTGTCAATAGCGGCTTTATTGGTAGAATTATACAATAATCTTTTATTATTCAAAAACCTTCATTAATTTTAATATAAGTAATGACGCTATTTTATTTAACTGATAAATATTTAATATTTATTTAATTATTTAATATTTAATATTTAAATAAATTTTTCTGGTTCGAAAAATAAATGAATAAATTAAATACAGGGTGGCCACATGTCAGTAAAATAAAGTCAGTAAAGTCAGAGAAATGTCAGGAAATCAAAATTTTTGTCAGTATAAACTATAAAGTCAGGGAAAGAATGACAGGAAAAAAATTTGTTGTCAGGGAAATTAAGAAAATTGATACTTTTTTCGATTTATTTTCAAAAATTGCAACTTTTTCAATTTTTTTCCAAATATTGCAACAAAATATCACATTTTTTTAAGTATAAAATGCAACTTATTTCAATAATTATAGTGTAAAGAATAACTATAAATAAATTTTTGAAAAATTATTTTTGAATCATTTTTTAAGATAATTAAATTTTTCAAATATAATCTACAATAAAAATCTTTTTGAATAATTGAAATTTTGGAAAATTTAATTGAAAATAATTAATTTTTTTCAAGTATTTTGTTACAATTTTTGAAAATCAACTTTTGAAGAATTTTAATTGCAAATTAGGGAAAATAATTGAATGATTAAAGATCTTAATGGAAAAATCTTTAAATGTAAACCTTAAAAATGAAAATTAATGAAAATTAGTTTCTTATTTTTTAAAAATCAATATTTTCTGTATTTTCAATTACATATTTTCGAAAATTCAAAATACATGCAAAAAATAATATTTTAGAATTATTTTTAACATTATGAGGAAAAAAACCATGATCAAAATTTTTTAAATAAAATTCATGAAAAAATTAATTAGTTTTTTAAAAATATACAAAAATTCTTTTAAATAATTCAATTATTTTCGAAAAATTTCATTAAAATATTTTAAAAAAATAATTTTTAGATTGTTTTATCATAATTTTTTAAGATTTAATTATCTTCGAATTCGAACAAAGTGAAGAAAAATTTATTTTTTAGACTTATTAAAATTTCGGAGAAATCATTGGCATATTTGTAATTAAAATATTCTTCAAAAATTTGATTATTTTTATTTATATTTTTCAAAAATTCAATTTATTAAAAAAAAATTTTACCAAATTTCAATTGTTTGGATATTTTTCAATTTAGAAAACTATTATCTTTCAAAATAATAATTTTATAAATTATTATTACTTAATAAATAATAATTTTCAAAATAATTGAATTTTTAAAAATCTTAATGGAAAAATCTTTAAATATAAATGTAACCTTAAAAATGAAAATAATGAAAATTAACTTCTAATTTTTTAAAAATCAATATTTTCTGCATTTTCATTTACATATTTCCGAAAATTCAAAATACATGCAAAAAATAATATTTTTGAAATTATTTTTAACATTATTGAGAAAAAAATATTGATTATTTAATTAAAATTCATCAAAAAATTAATTAGTTTTTTTAAAATATACAAAAATCCTTTTAAGAAATTCAATTACTTTCGAAAAATTAAATTAAAATCTTTCTAAAAACTAATTCTTAGAATTGTTTTATCATATTTTTTCAAGATTCAATTATTATCTTTGAACAAAGTAAATAAAAATTTATGAAAATTTGCATTTTTAGACTTATTAAATTTTCAGAGAAATCTTGGTCATATTTATAATTAAAATTCTTCAAAAATTTGACTATTTTTAATTATATTTTTCAAAAATTCAATTATCTTAAAAGATTTTACCAAATTTCAATTATTTGGAAATTTTTCAATTCAAAAAACTATTATATTTTAAAAATTATTTAAAATTTTTTAAAAAAAATTAATTGCAAAAATTTTTTTATTGTTTTGAAAATTAAACTCAATAACTTAGGAAAAAAACATAGACGCAGTTACAATTGTTATAAAAAATTGAGTTTTTGGATTTAAGAAATTAAATTCTAGAAGAACTTTCTAAAAATTATTGAAAATAATTGTTTTTTAAAAGAAGTTTAGTTAAAAATTGTAGAAAATAATTATATTCAGGAAGAGTTATAATTATTGTAATTTTGAGAAAATATTGAATTTCGTAAATTTTACTCATTTTTCGTAAACTTTCATTTTTTTCTGTATAAAAAGAATTTTGTCAGGGAAAATAATTTTAATGTCAGCCAATTGTCAGGGAAATGTCAGGAAAATTAATAAATTAATAAACTGAAACTTGTTACCACCCTGAAATAAAAACGATTTAAGTTAAAAAATTTACTGAAAAATATTTAAATATTTAATTATAAATAAGAATTTTTCTTCGCATTAAACACTGATTTTTTAATTAATAAAAATTCCGCCTCTAGTAACAAAATTGAACGGCTTTTAAAGAAAATAATAATAGGGAATTAGATAAGGAAAGATGAAACTAAAAATTTCATTGTATAATGAGATGTTTCAGCAAGCCATAGTGTAATTAAGAAAGACAAAGAAAACATTTTTTTTTACCCGCAGTTGCAAACAAAATTAACTTTTACAAAATACGTAAAATAATGAGACGTAATGTTTCCAAAAAAAAAAATATTCATTGTTTACGGAGTTTGAAAGACAAGCGCGACGTAAAAACCATAAAGTTTAAAAAGTGTTACAACGACTTGGACACTATTCATTGCTACAACGGATATTTTTCACATATGTACATAAATTTTTTTTTATTTTTTTTTAAACAGAAAGCTATTCTTTTACACGGTCATCGTTCAAAGTACTTCGACAGCCCTAAATTATGAGGACTTTCATATATTTTACCAAAAAATAAAAGTCGCACTGTACAAGGAGAAAGTGAACCCAAAGAAATAAGAAAAGAAAAGTGCAAACCCTGTATATATGAGAACTACTCTCGGTCGTAAAAAGGGTTATGAATCTTTTTTCGAAGTGACCATTTATATATATCCATTAAATTTACAATGTAGTATTTTGTTAAATTTCAGTTGTCACTTCTCAAGACGCGTCTCGTACATGATATAAGTTTCATAAAGATTATTTTTAAATTTATTAATCATCATTAATGTCAAAAATGGGTATGAAGAAAAAATAATAAATCCTCATGTAACTTTGAAAGTACCTCTCGCGATGAGACTCTGTTGTTAATTTCGTTTCTTATTCTCATATACTTATATCGAGATCAGGAACATCAAATGGACCTTCTCTTTGCGGAATGGCGCTATAAAAAAAAGAAGGTTCTTAAGGACGACAAGTTCTTGCGAAAACAGAAGCCTGTTTCTGGGACTGATTATTGTATGTATACGGAGTTTATAGTATCGAAATCAAAGTGTGTCTCATTAATTTAAATATTATTTTCTTAACAAAATTTCTTTAATTATACTTTGTTAGGGTACAGTTTTTATAAAACGTATTTTCTAATTTTTTATTTTCCAAAACTTTTTTTTATTCTAATAAAAATGAATTTCTAAAAAAACTTTTTTCTAATGAAAGTGATTTTTCAATTTTCTTCTGAAAAAAAAAATTTGATTCAAATAACCGATTAATTGACTACTCTAAAAATTTGAATTAGTCAAAATGTTTACTAATTTGAATTAGTGACTGACATTTTGCTTTTGAATTAGTAAAGTTTACTAATAAATTAGTAGGAAATACTACTTACTAGTCAAATTTACTAATTCAAAAGCAAAAAGTCAGGCTCTGATTCAAATTAGTACAAAATTTTACTAATTCAAAAGCAAAAAGTCAGACACTGATTCAAATTAGTAAAAATTTTTACTAATTCAAATTTAGAGAGTATTATCAATAATTAAATATTTAATTAAATGAAATAATATTTATTGGAGTCAATTAAATGGTATTTGCTTAAAATACTGTAATTTTTGGTTCAAATACTATTTAATTGACTACAATAAATATTACTTGATTCAAGTAAACATTTAATTGAGAAAAGTCAATTAATCGGTTAGTTGAATAAAATAAATTTTTTTTCAGTGTAATAATAATCGTTTTCTAAAAATTTCTTTTTCTAATAAAGGTAATTTTCAAATTTATTTTTTTCTAACAATATTTCATTTTTGTAATGACGATCAAATAGGTATATGATTAAAAAATAAAATTTATGAAAATGTTTTAATTCTTTGAAAAAAAAAATATTCGAGTTTTTGTTAAAAAATTGTAAAAAATAGAAATTATGCAATTTTTTTAACAAAATTTTTAAACAATCTAGTTAAAAATTGTAATTATCAAATAGAAATTATAGAGATTTTTTCCCTAAAGATATTGAAAATTTTCTTTCTTTAAAAAAAAGTATTTGAGATTTTGTTAGAAAATTGTAAAAAAATAGAAATTATGCAAATTTTTTAACAAAATTTTTAAACAATCTAGTTACAAAATTGCAATTAACAAATAGAAATTATAGGGATTTTTTCCCCAAAGGTATTTAAAATTTTCTTTCTTTAAAAAAAATATTTGAGATTTTGTTAAAAAATTATTAAAAAAAAAGAAATTATGCAAATTTCTTAAAAAAATTTTTTAATAATCTAGTTAAAAATCCTATAATTAACAAATAGAAAATATAGGGATCTTTTCTCTAAAGATATTTAAAATTTTCTTTCATTAAAAAAAATATTTGAGATTTCGATAAAAAATTGTAAAAAAATAAAAATTATGGGGATTTTTTCCCCAAAGATATTTAAAAATTTTCTTTCTTTAAAAAAAAAATATTTAAGATTTTGTTAAAAAATTGTAAAAAAATAGATATTATGCAAATTTTTTAACAAAATTTTTAAATAATAAGTAGTTAAAAATTGTAATTAACAAATTGAAATTATAGGGATTTTATCCCTATAAAGATATTTAAAATTTTCTCTCTGTAAAAAAAAAATATTTGATATTTCGTTAAAAAATTGTGAAGAAATAGAAATGATGCAAATTTTTTAACAACATTTTTAAATAATCTAGTTGAAAATCATAATTAACAAATAGAAATTATAGGGATTTTTTCCTAAAGATATTTAAAATTTTCTAAAAAAAATGTTTTATAAATATATTAATTTTGGTATAAAAATGATGCAAATTATTGTTTCTTTTTCTTCAAAGAACAGAATTTTGTTTAAAAATTGTGATAAGAAATAGGAATTTTATAAATTTTTTTTTTCTTTTTCAAAAAGAAATACTCATAATTTTGTGAACAGAATAATTGTGATTGAGAAGCAGAAAATATGCAAAATAGTTTCTATTTCCTAATCTTAATTTTTATAACAATTTTCTAACTTTTATCAAAATTATGGAATTTCACAAATTTTAGGAACTGTAAATGAATTAGAAATCGTAACTTTTTAGAAAAACTTTTTTTTACAAATCAAAACTTGTTAGAAAAACTTTTTTTAGAAAACAGATTTAATTAGAAATCGCTTTTTTTTTAGACAAAAAGGATTAGAAAATATTTTTTAATAAAAGTGACCATCTACCTTGTAGGTTTATTTAATTATTTAAAACTTAATTTTTTACGAATGTAAGTAATTTTCTGCTTTTTAATTAGTATGTACCTACGAATTACTTTTTCTTATAAATAAAAGATTGAAACATTAAGAAAGAATATAGAGTAGAAAATAATTAAAAGAGAGTAGAAAATAAAGTGTAGAAGAATATTTAGTAAAAAAAGAAAATAATGAACTTACAATTATTGATAAATTCACGAGGGACACCTGAATAATTTTTTCTTCCATACTGCTTATCTTGAGCTGACCACTTACCTGTAAAACAAAAAGAAAAATATTTTTTAAAAATACGGTAGAATTAATCATTAAATTAAAATTAACAGCATTATTATGCGCATTTATCACTTATATTGTCAATTTATAATTAAATTTTTGTAATTCAATTATGAATGAACATTTTGCAGAATGCAGATGTCATTATCCCCCTTATAATTATTTAATAATTGAGTAACAATAAATTAAGTACTATGAAATTATTTAATCACAATTAATATCTCATTATGTAATTATTACCTTCTGATAATAATTTGTTGTCAAAAAAAGAATAAAAAAAAGAAAAAAAAAATACTTTTCATGATTTTATCAGTTGATTTAATTCATCAAAAAGTAGAATGAAAGCTTGATATAAGAATTAAATATTGAAATGGGGAGAAATGAGAAAATTCGATAAAAAAAATATTTAACATTAGTTTTCGATAATCTCCAATTGCAATGAAGCAAGAAATGTCAAAGTTGAACATAACTTTTCAATAATAGTCTATTTCTAATTTCGTTCAGCTATTTATTATGTATAGGTATTTTCTCTCTCTCGTTCTTACGGTGCATTATGAAAAAAAATACGATGACATCCATTTATACGCCGTTCAAATATGGCTAATATTAAATTTCTATATATATATATACCTATACGTGATATCAGTTTTATAAATCGATTCGTCAACATAATTTCAGGTTAAATCTTTTAAGAACGGGCCATTCATTAATTACGTAAGGGTCATGGGGGGAGGTGTTCAAAAATCTCCACACGATCTTACGTCACACTCGACTGAGAGAGCTCAATTTCAAACGTAAATTAGTGTACAGTCTTACGTCAAAACTCAAATACAGTCGTTTATTACGTTACACAAACAATTCCACATTAATATTCCTAATTTTATACATTTATTAATTAAAAATATGTATTTTTAAATACTAAATCTTCTTTAGAAATGAAAATTTGAATTCTGGCAAAAAATGGGGTATAGGTGTACCAATTACTGCTGCTTTATGAAAACTATTATTATTTACTATTTAAGAATTTTTAACTATTTCAAAATCTTTGAAATACTGAGAAAACAATATATATTTGAAGCCAGGGTTGCCACAAATATTTAATGTTATTTTTCTCTGACTTTTCCCTGATCTCCAGACAAAATTTTTTACTTTTTCCCTGACCCTAAAGAATATTTTAATTCACTCTAAAAATTATTAGATATACTCAAAAAAATGTTCTATTACATTTATTTACAAATTCCTTTAATTGTAAAATTATTCAAAAACATCAATAATTTCTTTTTTAAATAAATATTTAATCATTAATATTTTTCCGTAAGAATTAAAATTCTTCAAAACAATCAAATTCAAACCTTTTTGAAATTCAACAATTTATTACAAAACATGAAAACATGAAATTCAACTATTAATAATAAAATAATAATAATAATTTAAATTATTTTAAAATTTTTCAAAAAAAAGTTAATTATTTACAAAAATCCTAAAAAAAATCCTTCACAAAAATTTAATTATTTTTACAAGTAGTAAAATTTTAAAAAAATTCAATTCTATTTAAAAAAAATGTAATAAAATTTGTTGTAACAATTCAATTATTTTTCATAAATAATAAATCGATTATTCGGTAATTCATTTTTAAATCAATTTTTATTATAAACTTCTAGAAGACTTCAATTATTTAAATCAGAAAATAAAAAATGTATTGAATAATTGAATGTTTGTTAAAATTGAATTCTCAAAATAATTGAATTTTAAATAAATTTCAAATTCAATTTTAAATAAATTGCATTATTTTTTAATTTAAATTTAATAAATAATTTTTAATTATTTAAGTTATTTATAAAAATAATTGAATTCTTGAAAAGAAATTTGTTAAATTTTTTTTAAATAATTGAATTCTCGCGACGAATTTTATAAAAATCTTTTTAAATATTTGATATTTTTCGAAAAATGGTATGAAACTTTGTATTTTTAATAATTGAATTCCTGTGAAAATTTGTCAATAATTTTATTAAAATTTTTCTAAAATAATTGAATTTCGGAAAATAATTATTTTATTTTTTATAAAAGTACTAGAAATTTTGATAAGAATTTTTTTTTAATTTTTGAAAATAATTGAATTCTTTCAACAATTATTATTAAAACTTTAAAAAATAATTGAATTTTGATGAAGAATTTTATTAATTATAAAAACAATTGTATTCTTGAAAAGAACTTTGTTAAATTTTTTTTAAATAATTGAATTCTTGAGATGAATTTTATAAAAATATTTTTATATAATTGAATTTCTATAAAAATTTTGTAAATAATTGAACTCCTGTGAAATTTTGCCAAGAATTTTATTAAAATTTTTCTAAAATAATTGGATTTCGGAGAAGAATTTTATTATTTATAAAGATAATTGAAATTTTCACCTGAATTTTTAAAAAATTTTTTAACATAATTGAAATTTTGTGAAGAATTTTTATAACTTTTGAAAATAAAATTTAAATTTGAAAAAGAAGTAAATAAATTTTGTTCGATTTGAACGTTCACAACGTTTTCCCTTCTGATACGTAATAATTTTAGTAATTAATTTTTCGAACTCGAAAATAAATAATCTCGTGGAGAATTAGAAGCAAATATAAAATTTTAATATTGCCTCGTTCATCGTTTTCCTATGATGGCATTCACGAATTTTGCAGTTATATTATCAGAGCTGATAACTCGATAATTCATTTAGCAAAGATTGGCTGCTGGTATTTCGAACGCTGTCGATCTGACTTTTCCTTGTCTTTGACCTAGATTCAATTTCTTTAAATTGTATTCTCATTTTTCACTAAATTAATTTCCCGCATTTTATTTCATTGAAATAAATTCTAATATAGTTGCATATACCATTCGATAAATTGTACGACGAGTATTTAATTAAATAATAAAAAATAATAATTCAAAGCGAGAATAAGACGCAGTTCTGAAATTAAAAATAGTTTTTTTTATGAAAATATGATAAACAATTTTATTGACAATGTAAGATACTTTTCAGATAATTTCTCTCTAAATTTGAATTAGTAAAAATTTTGACTAATTTTAATTACTGACTGACTTTTTGCTTTTGAATTAGTAAATTTTACTAATAAATTAGTAGAAATGACTATTTATTTACTTTTTCTTTGGAATTAGTTGACTTCACTATTATATTACTAGAAATTAGTATTTATTAGTAAAATTCACTAATTAAGTAGAAATTACTATTTATTAGTAAAATTCACTAATTCCAAAGCAGAAAGTTAGTCACTAATATTGAAAGAATTTTGATAGTAAATTATTTATTTACTCATATGACATTTACGGGGAAGATATACCATTTTGAAAAAATCCATTTTACAATTTAATATATCACAGTACTAATAATGTTGTACATACAATGAATGATGTAATAAAATGACAGGGAAACGATAGACAGAAAATTAATTGGTAAATGGATATAAATAAAAAAAAGAAAGAAAAATGATGGGGAAAAATGTAAGGAAGAAGAAAAGAGAAGGATGAAAAATAGAACGTGAAAATTTCATCGTAAAATGCTGTTTCACGAGCTGACAGAAACGTTAATGGCGGCACGATGTTTTCCATCGTTTTTCTCGAGCTACCGGAGCGTTAATTTTCCGATGATTAATTACGACGCGCGAAATCTCTCGCGGATGCTGCATCCATTCTGATGGAACGCTACAGACTCAACTCGTTTCCTATAACTCCCATTTCATCTACACTCTCTTCTTCCTTTCCTTTTCAAATGTATATTCTCGTAATATCTATATATATATATGTATATATGAACCAACAGGAAAATCGTCTACTGCAACTTCCATTCGAAATTTTCAAGCCGAATTCTAGTTTTCAATGTATTTTTTTTTATTTCATTCTTTACTTTATTTTTACACATTTTTTTTGAATAAATAAATGTCTTTCATTCGTTATGAAAAATGCCGAAACAATTAAAACTCGTTATCCGGAGTTTTTTAAGGTCGCTGCACTGCAAAAATTATAAGTATAATTGACTACAAAGTTATACTTAAAACATATAAGATAAAACATCTTAATTTAAGATGTTTTAAGTAACTTTGTAGTCACTTTTAAATTACTTCTTTTTACAGTGTGATTACGAATCCATGTCAGTTTTTAATAATTCAAAATGGCGGATCCAATATGGTGGACGAAATTTTAAAAAGTTGAGCTAAGCTTTTGAAATATATAAATTGGCGGTTTTTTGGATCGCTAATTACAAATCAGTATTACAAAATTTGAAATTGTGATTAAAAACAACCCACGTCAAAAAATTCCATTGAAGTACCCCCTGGCAATTCTGCAAGTTTTTTATTTTAAAAATATTTTAACATTTCCAGTGTTGTCATAGGTCAGGAAAATCAGGGAAAAGTCAGGGATTTTTATTAAACTGAAAAAATTGAATTTAAAGGATGTTTTAAATGATTGCAGTCAAATTCAATTTATTTTCAAAAGTAATAAAATTCTTCGCGAATAATTCAAATTAGCGGATCGAAAATTTTTTAAAATAATAAAATTCTTCTCCAAAATTCAATTATTTTCAAAAAATTTCCTCAATTCAATCATTTTCAATATCTATTATTTTGTAATAAAATTTTTCAAAAGATTTCAATTATTTAAAAAAAGTGTTGTTAAAATTTAAAGCAAACATTAAATTATTTTCATAAATAATAAAACTATTTACCGAGATTCAATTATTTTCATGAATAATAAAACTCATTATAGAATTTCAATTATTTTTAATATAATTTCAATCGAATTCCTCGAAAAATGTAATTATTCTTGAAAATTTTATTAAAATTCGTGGAAAAAATTCAATTATTTAAAAATTTGTTGATAAAATTCTTTATGAGGATTCAATTTTGAAAAACATTCATTTATTGAATAAATTATTTATTTTTGTATTTAAATAATTGAATTCTTGTAGGATTTTCTAATAAAAATTGATTTAACAATGAATTACAGTTAAAATTTTAAATAATAATTGAATATTAAAAGCATTATCGCATGAATTTTTAAAACCAATAAATTAAATTTTGAATATTTTAAAAAATAATTAAATTTTTCGAAAAAATTACTTAAAATTGTATTAAAAATAATTGAAATCCTATAAAGAATTTTCTTATTTAGGAGAATAATTGAATTCTTGTAAAGAATTTTTATTAAAATTTTTTTTAAATAAATGAAGTCCTGTGAAGAATTTTATTATTTATGAAAATAGTTCAATTCTTGCTACGAATTTTTATTAATTTTTTAAAAATAATTAAAATCCTATAAAGCATTGTATTATTTATGAAAATAATTGAATTATCAGAACGGATATTATTACAATTTTTTTTAATAATTGAATTAAATAATTTAAATTATAATAATAATTGAATTATAATAATTAAATAACTGAATTTCGTGAGAAATTTTAGTACTTTATGAAAATAATTGAATTTGTACAACGAGTTTTCTTATATTTTTTTAAAATGAATGAAATTCTGTGAAGAATTTTATTATTCATGAAAATAAATTAATTGTTGTAACAAACTTTAATACATTTTTTTTAACTAATTAAATTCTTTTGACAATATTAAAATAGTAGATTTTGAAAATATTTTAATTTCAACGAAGAATTTTATTATTTGTGAAAAATTATTGAATTCTTGCAATGAATTTTCTTACAAATTTTTTTTTTAATAATTGAAATCCAGTGAAGAATTTTATTATTTATGAAAATAATTTAATTCTTCCAACGAACTTTATTGCATTTGTTTTAAAATTGAATTTTTTTTGACTTTTATTAAAATAGTATATTTGGAAAATATTTGAATTTCATCGAAAAATAATTGAATTTTTTGCAAAAAATTTTCAATAATTTTTGAAAATAATTACATTTTTTGACGAGTTTTTTTTTAAATTTTATTAAAAATAATTGAAATCCTATGAAAAAATTTTTTATTTATGAAAATAATTGAATTCTTTTTTTTAACGAATTTTATTAGGTACACTTTTTTAAATAATTGAATTCATGTAAAAAATTTTATTTCGTGTAAAAATAATTGAATTCTTGAGAAGGATTTTCTTGAAATTTTTGTAAATAATTTTATTTTTTTTTGAAAAATTTTATGGAAATTTAAATTATTTTAAAACATAAAGATACCAATCACTCCGAGTCTTCGACTCGGAGTGATCGATATCTTCATGTTTTATAATAATATTCTTATAAGTTAATGTTGAATTTTAAAAATGTTTGAATTTAAATGTTTTGAAGAATTTGAATTCCTATGGAGAAATAATAATTAAATACTTATTTAAAAATTTAGTTATTGATGTTTGCGAATAATTTTACAATTTAAGAAATTCGTTATTAAATGTAATAGAACCTTTTTTGAGTATCTAATCTTAGAGTGAATCAGAATATTCTTTAGGGCCAGGGAAAAATTGAAAATTTTGGCTGGAAATCAGGGAAAAGTCGAGGAAATTCTGTAAGTTTTTTATTTTAATAATATTTTAAAATTTCTATTACGATTAGAGTCTAATAATAAGCTTTTTTGCAATTTTTTTGGAAAATGCGTATTTCATTAAAGTTTTGCAAATGAATATTGCAACAACTTATTATTAGACTCTATAATGATAATAAAAATATAAAAAATAATATTAAAATATAGAACTTACAGAATTTTTACGGAAATTCCATAGAATTTCCAGGGGGTACTTCCATGGAATATTTCGACGTGGAAATAATTCAATCTTCTATTGAAACATTGCAAACAGGAATTAAATTTTAATTTCTAAAGAATAAAGAAATACTTAAAAAAAATGAGAAATTTAGATGTGAAGGAAAATACAGTTCTTAAAATTGACCAGAATAAGTTCGTGCGCGGATCATGAGGAGAAAGGAAGTGTGAAGGATATGACGAAGGTGGAAGTGAAGCTTTTTGCAAAAACATTGTATGCTAATGGGCGAGCTCTAGAAATGTAGAATATTCTTGGGTACTTTTTCCTGTTGGTCTTCCTGCTCTTTTGCACTATACCCCATATTTCCAGCTCGGTTGAGTGAACCTTCTAGTTAGAATAGGATGTTTAAGAATGAAGGGTTACAATATAAGTTCTAGGGTAACATTATTATCTCGCCAAGAAATCACTATATCCACTCTTGTAATCGAAAAGTCTTGTTAAAGGAAGTCTTTGCTTCATTTTTCAAGTAAAATTTCCCATTTAAATAACTTTATTTTCAAGAATAATTTCTTTCAGGTTAGACACTTTGTTACTATGTACCTACAAAAGAACCAAAGTTTTTTTTTCATTTTCTTTCAGTGAGTTAAAAAATGTTCTTTTAACTTTTTTTAAAAAAATTCTTGAAGCTTTCTTCTTGCTCTCTAAATTCAAAATAGAAAATTGACCTTTTTTTGCATATTTTAAACCTTATCAGAAACTATAGGAAAACTGTTTGGAACCTCGCTCAAAAAACTTATATTTAAATTTGGGTGAGAAGGAAAATTGCTTTTTTTTAACCTTGTTTTAAATCTTACAATGTGTTTACAAATTTTTTTTTTCAATCTTTTTCTAATTTCCTTTTTTTTAATATTTCCTTGAATTCTGCTTCCTTTTTCTTTAAATTTAATTTGTTTTTTAAAGAACTTAGTATTTTTCTTTCAAGTTTTATTAGATTTTTCTTTATTTTATCTTAAAACTTTTCTTATTTATATCTTAAAACTTCTTTCCTTAAGCTCCTACTGGTAAATTTTATCTATAAGCTTCATCCTGCTTTTCTTTCATTTTCTCACTCTTTATTTTCGTTTTGAGATTTATTCTGACTTTTCTAAAAGCTGCTTTTTCATATAATACGAATTTCCGAGATTCCATTTTTTTTAATTTCCTTGTCTTCGAAAGCTTCTTTAAAATTTACTTTAATCTTTTTTATAGTCTATTTGTTTTATTCTGCAATCTTTTAATATTTTTTCCAGCATTCTCATTTTACTTTTAACTTTTTCATTTTTTAAAACTACTTGGATTTTCAAACTGCAATAATTTTCAATTTTATTATTTTTATACTATATTTAATCCTAATTCGGTTTTTTCAACGATCTTATTATTTTAATTTCATTTTTTTTATATCTTTGAAAAAGGGTTTTTGCAAGCAAATTTTTCGTTTCTAACGAAAGTATTTTGATAAAATCTTGTAGAGAAAATGATCCTTTTCTTATTAAAGTTCGTTGTTTTTAGCTGCAGTGGCTAATTTTGAGAGATTTGACATCAAACAGCAGTTAAAAAGTGACAGCATTTTATTTATTTCCTTGTAAAAAAGCTAGAGTACAATTGATATAACGATTACGATATATGGTTGACAAGATGAAAGGATATCAGATAAAGGAATTTGTATGGATTTCGAGTGGTTTAAGGAAAATTCCAACAAGGAAGCAAAGAGATTTATCGAACCCACGAGGATCGGAAACATATATCGTCTATTACAAACTCACAGCGGAAGACGAATGTAGGTCACGTTTTCCTAGGGATTTCAAACTGTTTCAGATTATCTTGCATGTTCACAAATACTTGAGAATCCTTCAGAACTAGAGTAACTCTTAAGACTCTTCTTTCAGCTTCCAACTTTAAATTGCTGTTCTGTGCCATTGCAGAATTCTGCTTCTTCAATAAAAAGACGACGCAAAAAGGGAAACTTTGGTACATTTACATGTCTTCTTGAATTCCTTTATAATATATGTATAATACTGGCTGTCGTACTTTTTTTATTTTCTATGTTGGTAAATTAAAAATGTAAGCTATACATTAATTAAAACTCTTCCTGTGTCGGTTCTCTTATTGCCCTATAACCAAAGCAATAAAATTACGGCAATAAATTTCTGTTAAAATGGGAATATTTCCTTTAGAATAGGTATTATGGAAACTATTCTGTCATATAAGTAAATTTATTAAAAAATGCAATTATTACATGTATTTTTATAATTCAATTTATTAAAATTAAGTGAAATTTAACCATTTTTGAAAATAATTATTACACAGAAGGTTTTGGACTCGAGCAAAGTCAGTTAAGATTTCCCACGTCGAAAAATTCCATAGAAGAACCCCCTGGAAATTCCATGGAATTTCCGTGGAGATTCCGTGGAAATTCTGCAAGTTTTATATTTTAATATTATTTTAACATTTCTATTATGATTAGAGTCTAATAATAAGTTGTTGCAATTCATTTGCAAAACTTAAATGAAAAATGCATTTTGCAAAAAAATTGCAACAAAGCTTATTATTGGACTCTAATCATAATAGAAGTGTTAAAATATTATTAAAATAAAAAAATTGCAGAATTTCACTGACTTTTCCCTGATTTCCAGATAAAATTTTCAATTTCACATGAATTTAATTATTTAAAAAAATTGTAATAATATTCGTTCTAAGAATTCAATTATTATCATAAATAATAAAATTTTTCATAGGTTTTCAATTATTTTTAATACAATTTTTAATAAATTCCTCAAAAAATGTAATTATTTTCAAAAATTATTGCAAAAATTTTTTGCAAGAATTTGTTAAAAAATTCAATTATTTAAAAAAAAAGTTGATAAAATTGATCCAAAATTCAATTATTTTCATAAATAATAAAATTTCCGCAGGAATTCAATTTAGAAAAATATTTTTATACAAATTTCGAAAAAATCAATTATTTAACAAAATTTTTATACAATTCTTCACAATAATTCAATTACTTTCACTAATAATAACATTTTGTATGGAAATTGAATTATTTAGAGACTTTTTTAAAAAAATTCTAAGCAAGAATTAAATTATTTTATAAATAATAAAACTCATCGAAGAATTTCAATTATTTTTAATACTATATTTTAAATTAATTCAAAAATTCAATTATTTTCACAAATAAAATTTTCTACATTTGTATAATATTTATTATATTTCGAAAAAAGTGATTATTTTAAAACAATATTTATAAAATTCTTAAGAATTCAATTCTTATTTTTAAAAATAACCAAATTTTTCACAGACATTCAATTACTTTTAAACATTTTAATACAATTTGTCACGATAATTCAATTATTTTTATAAATAATAAAATTCTTCACTGGATTTCAAATATTAAAAAGAATATATATAAGAAAATTCATTGCAAGAATTCAAGTATTTTTCACAAATAATCAAATTCTTCGTTGAAATTAAAATACTTTCAAAATCTACAGTTTTAATAAATGTTTGTCAAAAGAATTCAATTATAGTTAAAAAAAATGTATTAAAGTTTGGTGCAAGAATTCAATTATTTTCATAAATAATAAAATTCTTCACAGGATTTCAATTATTTAAAAAAATATAAGAAAACTCGTTGTACAAATTCAATTATTTTCATAAAATAGTAAAATTTTCACAGGAATTCAATTATTTGTATTGCAAATTACTAAATTACAATTTAAAATAATTTCCTCGAGAAATGTATAATAAGTTTCAAAAAAATTTAGAAAATTTTTTTGCTAGAATTAAATTATATTTCACAAATAATGAAATTCTTTGCTAAAATTCAAATATTTTTAAAATCTACTATTTTAATAAAATTTCATAAATGAATTCAATTATTTGAAAAAAAGTAATAAAATGCGTTGCAAGAATGCAATTATTTTCAGAAATAATACAATGCTTTACAGGATTTTAATTATGTAAAAAAAATTAATAAAAATTCGTTGCAAGAATTCAACTATTTTCATAAATAATGAAATTCTTCACAGGACTTCAATGATTTAAAAAAAGTGTAAAAGAAATTCTTTACAAGAATTCAATTATTCTCCTAAATAATAAAATTCTTTACAGGATTTTAATTACTTTTAATACAATTTTTAATAAATTCTTCACATAATATAATTATTTTTAAAAATATTCAAAATTCAATTATTTCTAAAAATTAATTCTATAATGTTTTTAATATATTTATTTATTATGTAAAATTTGAACTATGTAATTCATTTTTAAATCAATTTTTATTTGAAAATTCTACGAAAATTCAATTATTTAAATACAAAAATAAATAACTTATTGAATAAATGAATGTTTTTCAAAATTGAATCCCCATAAAGAATTTTATCAACAAATTTTTAAATAATTGAATTTTTTCACGAATTTTAATAAAATTTTCAAGAATAGTAATAACTTTTTTCGAGGAATTCGATTAAAATTATATTAAAAATAATTGAAATTCTACGATGAGTTTTATTATTCATGAAAATAATTGAATCTCGGTAGTAAATTTTATTATTTATGAAAATAATTTAATGTTTGCTTTAAATTTTAACAACACATTTTTTAAATTATTAAAATCTTCTGGAAAATTTTATTATAAAATAACAGATGTTGAAAATGATTAAATTGAGATAATTTTTTGAAAATAATTGAATTTTGGAGAAGAATTTTATTATTTTTAAAGATAATTAAAATTTTGACGTTGCATTTTGAAAAATTTTCGAACATAATTGAATTTTCGCGAAGAATTTTATTACTTTTGAAAATAAATTGAATTTCTGCAATTATTTGTAACTTCTTCTAAATTCAATTTTTTTTAGTACTTTAATAAAAATCCCTGACTTTTCTCTGATTTCCCTGACCTATGACAACCCTGGAAATGTTAAAATAGTTATAGTTTTAAAATAAAAAACTTGCAGAATTTTCATGGAAACCACCTGGAAATTCCATGGAGAAAAGTTCCATGGAATATCCAGGGGGTACATATACTTTCATGGAATTTTTCGACGTGGGTTACTTGAGTTATAGGATTTCATCTATAATTAGTCGATATTTTGAGAATATATTCGCGGTTTTTACTTTTTATACTTGGCTGGCGATTCCCTACCGCGAATCTTGATCTCGAAGGACATTTTTATGCATGTAAGGTCAAGAATAAAATTTGATGCATTATTTTTGTTTTTCACGAATTGCTGTAGATGAAATATATATTCTGGTCCCATTTCCCAAAGATCATATATGAGATGAAAAGGGGGAAATCCTCCCTCGGGAATTGAAGTGGACGGAGCAAGAACAAGAAGACATGGATCGTTGAGAAGGACGGTGTTTTCATTTGAAGACCCAAGCCAACGCAACTGAACGCAACGCCAAGTAAAGCGACAATTGCGACAGTTTCTACTCAACACCATGGAAGGGAAGGTAGGTTCGGATCAATATTACAGGTAGCCTGGCTGCATCCTCGTTTCTCCCCCATCGCGCCCACCTTCGCCGAGGATATAACTCTGCCTACTGTCTCGAGAGTCTAGACTCGAGACCCACCAAAGGCGATTTGCCGCCCGGGTTTTGAGTGAGTGTGCGACGCTGTATCATGCAGTGCTGCATATGTCACATACACGTTCCAGTGGCTCTCGCTATTTTGTATATGTTGAGGCTTGAGGTTCACTCTCGGCGCGAGCAATTATTTCTGGCACCGGGACATAAAGCACTTCTTGGGTCCAAAAAACAACGAGCGAGTGAAAATACGTGGAAATTCATTTTCCAAAGGGGCGGGGCAGGGAGGAAATATGAAAAAATCATTATACTTGCGGTCGCCATGTTTAATTTCGGGCTCACCCTTATATTCCTATATGCACGCAAGAGAAAATTAGAAAGAACGTGTTGTAATAACCTTTCTCTTTAAAGAGCAATTTACTACGGTTTTGCGTATGCACACTAAAAGCAAAAAAGGGAAATTCAAATATTTTTCTTTGCATATATTTAATTACTCTTGATTATTACAAGATTTGGTGCAAAAATATTTAACTTTTTGCCTGATCCTAGAGAATATTCTCATTCACTCTAAAAATTATTCGATATTAAAAAAAAATCTACTACATGTATTTACGATTTTCTGGAAAATTATTCGAAAACATCCATAACTTCATTTTAAAATAAATATTTAATCATTATTTTTCCATACGAATTAAGATTGTCAAAAATTTCAAATTCAAACCTTTTTGAAATTTAATAATTAATAAAAAATTGTTATAAAACATGAAGAAATCGATAACTCCGAGTCTTCGACTCGGAGCGATCGGTTTCTTCATGTTTTATAATAATTTCAATTTCCATTAAAAATTTTAAAAAATTAAATTATTTACAAAAATTCTAATAAAATCCTTCTCAAGAAATCAATTATTTTTACAAGTAATAAAATTTTTCACATAAATTCAATTATTTAAAAAACTGTAATAAAATTCGTTGTAAGAATTCAATTATTTTCATAAATAATAAAATTTTTCACAGGATTTCAATTTTTTTTCATTCAATTTTAAATGAATTTCTCGAAAAATGTATAATTATTTTCAAAAAGTATTTGAAAATTCTTGCAAGAATTTAATTACTTTTCACGAGTAATAAAATTTTTTGCTGAAAATTAAAATATTTTCAAATATTTTATATTAAAATTTGTCAAAAGAATTTAATTATTTAAAAAAATGCAATAAAGTTCGTTGCAAGAATTCAATTACTTTTCACAAATAATAAAATTTTTCGTTGAAATAAAAATATTTTCAAAATTTACTGTTTAAATAAATTTTTGTCAAAATAATTCAATTATTTAAAAAAATGCAATAAAGTTCGTTGCTAGAATTCAATTACTTCTCACAAATAATAAAATTCTTCGTTGAAATAAAAATATTTTCAAAATTTACTGTTTAATTAAATTTTTGTCAAAATAATTCAATTATTTAAAAAAATGCAATAAAGTTCGTTGCTAGAATTCAATTACTTTTCACAAATAATAAAATTATTCGTTCAAAATAAAATATTTTCAAAATCTAATTTTTTTAATAAATTTTTGTCAAAACAATTCAATTAGTAAAAAAAAATATAACAAAGTTCGTTGCAAGAATTCAATTACCTTCAAAAATAGCAAAATTCTTCACAGGATTTCAATTATTTAAAAAAAAAGAAAATTCATTGTAAGAATTCAATTATTTTCATAAATAATAACATTTTTAACAGGATTTCAATTATTTTTTATACGATTTTAAATAAACTTCTAGAAAAATGTATAATAATTATTTTCAAAAAGTATTGGAAAATTTTTGCAAGAATTAAATTATATTTCACAAATAATGAAGTTCTTCGCTGAAATTCAAATATTTTCAAAATCTACTATTTTAATACATTTTGGTCAAAACAAAACAATTAGTTAAAAAAATGTAATAAAATGTAATAATTAAAAATTTGCCATGAATTGTAATAAAATTTTTGAAAATACTTGAATTTTATTTCTTTTGAAAATAATTGAATTTCTGCG
The DNA here is from genome assembly GCA_032872505.1 of Leptopilina syphax. Lineage (NCBI taxonomy): Eukaryota > Metazoa > Arthropoda > Insecta > Hymenoptera > Figitidae > Leptopilina > Leptopilina syphax. Next base: position 43,747,603 of record CM065470.1, on the reverse strand, counting down.
AAAGATTTAAATAATTTTGAAAATAATTGAAATCATCTGATGAATATTGTTAATTATGAAAATAATTGAATTTTACAATGAATTTTATTAAAATTCATGAAAATAATTGAATTTCAGCGAAAAATTTTTCTATTTCTAAAGATAATTAAAATTTTGAAGACGTTTTTTTTTAGATTTTTTGAAAGTAATTGAATTTTGTCGAAGAATTTTATTAATTTTGAAAATAATTGAATTCTTGTGATGAATATTGTTAATTGTGAAAATAATTGAATTTTACAATGAATTTTTTTAAAATTCTTGAAAATAATTGAATTTTGTCGAAGAATTTTAATATTTCTAAAGAGAATTGAAATGTCGATGAAAATTTTATTAAAATTCATGAAAATAATTGAATTATACAATGAATTTTATTAAAATCCTGAAAAATAATTGAATTTTGGCAAAGAATTTTGCTATTTGTGATGATAATTGAAATGTTGACGACAATTTAGAAAAATTTTTGAAAATAGTTGAATTTCTGCGAAGAGTTTTATTGATTATGACAATTGAATTTTATTAAAATTCCCGAAAATAATTGAATTTTGCTGTTATATAAATAATTGAAATGTTTATGCAATTTTTAAAATATTTTTTTAAAATAATATTGAATTCTTGTGATCAGTATTTTTAATTATGACATTAATTGAATTTTATTAAAATTTTTGAAAGTAATTGAATTTAGGCGAAGAATTTTATTATTTATAAAGATAATTGAAATTTTGACGACAATTTTTTTAGATTTTTTTTTAAAATAATTGAATTTCTGCGAAGAATTTGATTAATATTGTTGAAAATAATTGAATTCTTATGATGAATATTGTTATTTATGAAAATAATTGAATTTTACAATGAATTTTATTAAAATCCTGAAAAATAATTGAATTTTGGCGAATAATTTTGCTATTTATGAAGATAATTGAAATGTTGACGACAATTTTAAAAAATTTTTGAAAATAGTTGAATTTCTGCGAAGAGTTTTATTAATTATGAAAATAATTAAATTTTATTAAAATTCCCGAAAATAATTGAATTTTGCTGTTATATAAATAATTGAAATGCTTACCCAATGTTTAAAATATTTTTTGAAAATAATATTGAATTCTTGTGATGAATATTTTAAACTATGACAATAATTCTTTTTGCGAATTTAATTAAAATAGTAGATATTGAAAATAATTGAATTAAGGAAAATTTTTGAATATAATTGCAATTTCACCACAAGAATTTTATTAAAATTTTTGAAAATAATTGAATTTCGAAGAAGAATTTTATTATTTATAAAGATAATTGAAATTTTGCCGAGACTATAAACATGAATAATACAACTCTCCTATGAAGAGTAATTTTCTTAATTGAAAAATTCAATAGAATTGAAAACATTAATTTTAATTATTTTGTTTTTGAATTGAAAAACATATAATTTTAATTATTTTGTTTTCAATTGTGAGGGGTATAGTTTGAAACAATTGCTTATTCCTTTTTTGTTTTACAATACCCAGAGTCAATTATTTTGTATTTTCGAAACTTGGATGTCAATTCTAGTTGCTCTTTACTTTTAACTGTACAGCCTGTTTGTTGTATTTTCTAATGCTTTATAACAGTCACATATTTCGCCCTCGACCCATTTGGCTCAATCATGTTTTGACACACTCTATTTTGTCCCATCAAATTTTTCCTACTCTCCACTTTTCCAAGTAAAGTAAACTTGCTATACATATACAACAGTAGTCGTTGCCTAGCAACAGTATCGAAAAATAGTCAAGCAAATGATATTTCGTGACGGAAAACCGTTCAATGTTTTTTTAAGGGGTTTCGTACTTTTACACACCGGGAAAATTACATTTTTCTAAGAAACTTTTGAAAAAAATGTAAAATTACAGAAAAAGGAAAATTTGCAAAAACATTGTTATTTTTAAAAAAAATTATTTTTATCTATGCTTTATTTTACTAATTTTTTTTATACTTTTCTCATTTTGTACATTGCTTCCTCGTACGGAAGCATTTACGGGAAATTTTCAAATTTTATTTTTATCACTTTTTTTTACGTTTAAATAAAGTTATTATTTCTGAGGAACATTTTCAAGTGAGAAAAATATCTTTTTGTATTTTTTAGTATTAAATTGGAATAATGTATGGTAAAAATGCAATTTACAATATTCATAAAAAGAAAATGAAAATTTTTATTCTCAATGCTTATGAAAAGAATACACAACAATTTTTAGCTTTCACTTTGCAGCGATTTTTAAAATTTTTCTTTCCTCCCAAAAGAAAATAAGGATAATAGAAAAAAATTTCAATTTGGATTTTCTCTTCTCCTGACTTTGAAGAAAAAATATTCATATCAATTTTTGCGGTGTACAAATTTTTTGTTACGCTGTTAAAAATCTGACTCCAACTAAACAGAAAAAATATTGAAATGACGTTATTTCAATCTTACAAAGTGTGAATGCTTGCATTTCATTGGTTTAAACTATTTAAAGTTTTTCTTTTTAGTGAATCCAATAAAATGATTGAATTCACACTTTTTGAGAGAGATTAAAATTATATAATTTTTTATTATTATTATTTTTTTTATTATTATTTTTTATTATTATTATTATTATTATTATTATTATTATTATTATTATTATTATTATTATTTATTTATTTATTTTTTATTTTATTTAAAAAAAAATATTTTTTTATTTATTAATTTTTTTTGGTGTAGAGTTGGAGTCCAATTTTTAACAGTGTATTTTTCTTTACAAGAATTTATCTTGCATTTTCCGAAATTTTCCATGGAAAGCTAATAAAATACTTTTGATTCTATACATAAATTGCTTTCTCCATTCACACTCGGGGCATTATTTTTTTCTTCAAAGTCAACACTTTTTATATTAGTTTCTTAAAAGAATAACTAAATGTGACGGCTATTCATATTATAATAATTCATCGAGATTTTTCTTTCACCCTCGCACTTTTTCACACAGCACCGGAAAAGTGCAGAGAGTAACATTTTCTTATACCCTTCAGCACGAAATTCCCCTTCGCCTTATAGTGTGGTGGTGTAGGTATAAGTTTATGAAAGGAAACAGACTGCTTCAGCAGGGAAGGGTGATTTCCAGACGCGCGTTCCAAATACATAAAAACGTTTTTGTTTAATAAGCATGAAAAGCATAAAAATCAAGTCTAACACTACCGTGTCAGTGGTTTCTATAATTAAATACCTTTCGGACTTGAGGAGGTTGAAATTTATATTGTAACTCTGACATCATTCTTTTTTTGGGGGAAATTACAAAAAAATTTCATATAAAAATCAATACAGGGTTGCTACAAAATATTTCATTTTGTTTTTCCTTGATTTTCAGACAAAATTTTGATTTTTTCGCAGACCCTAAAGAATATTCTTATCAAATTATTCGAAAACATCAATGTAACTTCTTTTTGTAATTATATTATTATTTTTCCATGGGAATTAAAATTCTTCAAAACATTCAAATTCAAACATTTTTAAAATTCAACAACTTAAATCATTATTTTATATTTATCAGAATTTTGTTATTCTAACTGATTCAAAATTATTTTTTTACATTTCAATTAAATTATTATATTTTCTACAATTTTTAAATAAAATTCTTCTTGAAATCAATTACTTATTCTTAATGATTTTCGATAAAGTTGTTTTGCAAAACAAGTTATCTAGTTATCTAGATAATCAGTTATCTAGATAACTTTCAAATTAATTTTTTGCAATTAAATTTTACCAAATTTTGATTATTTAGAATTTCCTCAATTAAATATACATTAAAAATTGAAAATTTGAAATAATTTTAAAAAATAGCTTTTTGAAAAAAATTAGTTCCATAGAATTTTTAATTAAAAGTATGAAAAATTCAGATTTTCAAAGATTTTAATTTGAAACCTTTACAAAATTCAATTATTTTATTTAAACCTTAACTGAAAAATAAAAATAATTTTTAAATCAATTTTTATTAGAAAATTCTACGAGAATTTAATTAATTAACAACAAAAATTAATAATTTATTCAATAATTGAATGTTTCTTAAAGTTGAATTCTTATACATAATCTTACCAACAAATTTTTTAAATAATTGAAATTCTGCAATAAATTTTATTATTTATGAAAATAATTGAATTATTGCGAAGAATTAAATAAAAAAGTTTCAAACAACTAATTTTTTTCTAAAAAATTTATGAAAATTTTATTTTTAATAATAGAATTCCTGTAAAAAATCCATTACTTTAGAAAATAATTGAATACCGATTCGTGTAAAACTTTGTCAAATTTTTTTTTAAATGATTGAATTCATTTGGAAAATTGTATTAAAATAGTAGTTAAATACAAATTATTGAATTAAGAAAATCAAATCAAATTAAAATCAACTTGGACGTAAAAGTTTATTCAATATGTATTAAGAAACATTTTTGAAAATAATTGTAAATTTAGCCATGAATTTTATTAAAATTTTTGAAAATAATTGAAACTTTGGCATGAATTTTATTGAAACTTTTGAAAACAATTAAATATTATTACTTTTGAAAATAATTAAATTTCTGCGAAGAATTTTAGTAATTTTAAAAATAATTGAATTCATGTGATGAATATTGTTAATTATGAAAATAATTGAATTTTACAATGAATTTTATAAAAATCCATGACAATAATTGAAATTCAGCAAAGACTTTTTCTATTTCTAAAGATAATTGAAGTTTTGACTTTTTTTAGATTTTTTGAAAATAATTGAATTTTGGAGAAAAATTTTATTAATTTTGAAAATAATTGAATTTTTGTGATGAATATTGTTAATTATGAAAATAATTGAATTTTACAATGAATTTCAATAAAATTCTTTAAAATAATTGAATTTTGGCGAAGAATTTTGCTATTTCTAAAGAAAATTGAAACGTTCCTGACAATTTTTTTAGATTTTTTGAAAATAATTGAATTTCGGAAAAGAATTTTTCCATGTCTAAAGATAATTGAAATGTTCCTGACAATTTTTTTAGATTTTTTGAAAATAATTGAATGACTCCGAAGAATTTTCTTAATTTTGAAAATAATTGAATTCTTGTAATGAATATTGTTAATTATAAAAATAATTTAATTTTACAATAAATTATATAAAAATTCTTGAAAATAATTGAATTTCGGCGAAGAAATTTTCTATTTGTAAAAATAATTGACAATTTTTTTTAGATTTTTTGAAAATAATTAAATTTCTGCGAAAAATGTTATTAAGTTTGAAAATAATTGAATTCTCGTGATGAATATTGTTAATTATGAAAATAATTGAATTTAACAATGAATTTTATTAAAATTCTTGAAAATAATTGAATTTTAGCGAAGAATTTTTTTGCTATTTCTAAAGATAATTGAAATTTTGACGACAATTTTTTTAGATTTTTTGAAAATAATTGAATTTTGGCGAAGAATTTTTCTATTTCTAAAAATAATTGAAATTTTGACATATTTTAAAAATTTTTTGAAAATAATTGAATTTTGGTGAAGAATTTGATTAATTTTGAAAATAATTGAATTCTTGTGATGAATAAAAATAAAAATAAAATTTTTTTTTAAATTCATGAAAATAATTGAATTTTGGCGTAGAAATTTTTTGCTATTTATAGAGATAAAATTGAAATTTTGACAATTTTTTTAGATTTTTTGAAAATAATTGAATGTTTAGAAAGAATTTTGATATTTATTAAGAATTCTTTCAAAGAATTTCTTAAAAATTTTTTAAATAAAAACTAATTTCGACAGAATTGAAATTAAAATTTTCAAAAAAATACTTCGTTAAATGATTTATGTATGAGTAATAATTTTATGTCAGTTCTGCAATAGAATTAAGTTATTCAAAATAAATTATTGTCAGAAATAGAAAAAATCAAAACCAAATCAATTTGAAAACATTTCGAAAAAATAATATCCTTCGATGGATTATTTTAATCCTTGATGCGGATTAAAGCGTTGCAGATTATTTTAATCCATTTTGGTGTTAAAATAATACCCGCCACAATTTTCTATACGACGATAGAAAATGCGCTGGACTAACTTTTGTTTTTAATCGTTTGTCGGATTCTTGCTTGCATTCAAAAAAGCAATTTCTATAATACCTTCGCAGTTAAAATTCTAAATGAGATTATAGACTACCATTGTATTAGTTTCTAATTTTCCACATTATCGATGAAAAAAGGAAACTCCATTGTGAGATGATGTTTTTCCAGTGTATACTGCCAAACTAATTTATATAGATATACCTGAAAAGACGATCGAGCGGATTGTTGAGCGAAACACGTAGCGGAACTCGAGAGTGAGGAACAATTTATTTCACCTATACCGCTATATAGCAATAGCGCAGATGCTTTTCCCGGGATCCATTAATCGTCCCGAGCAGTCCCGAGATCGTCGACGACGTTGACGAGTGGCCTCGCGCGATTTCCTGAAGGCAGGCGGAGTTCCGCTTTTCTCACTTAATGCCGCAGTGAAAACGGAATCCTCCAACTTTCATATATATCTATATGTTCGTATGAACCTACCAACTATCCTCATCCAAAATGAACCGATAATGACAGGGAGATAATTCGACCCGAAACGACCTATCGGATCCATCCCTATGTTTCTAACACCCGGAGAGAGCCCCCCTCTCTCGCCTACCCAAATTTCCTGTTTCAAATCGATTTCAAATTCTTCATTAAAGGACTTTGATTCGAAAATTGTTCGAAATTTCTTTTCAGCTGCAGTTTACACACAATCAACTTTTGACAATTTCATTCCAACTTTTTTCATATAGTGTATTTTAATGATTTATTTGTTTTTTTGTTAAAAATTGTGAAGAAGAAAAATTTGAATAATATCGATTTGAGAAAGGAGTTTTAATAATAGCGATTTAATAGAATAGTAATAAAGTTCAAAAAATTAAAATGGATATTCATTTTCAATAATCTTCAAGAGAATAGTTTATACGTATACTAAACTAACAACTGTACACTGAAAAAAAATTAGTTGAATGGTAAGTAGTTAAATTAATTACTTTTTTAGTTATGCGCTCACAGTTTGCTTGGAAGTATCAAATTGATACTAAAGTCTATCAATTTGATAAAAAAAAGTTTAGAACAATTTTTTATTTGATCCACATTTTGGTATCAAATTGATATACTTTAGTATCAATTTGATACTTTCAATAAAACTGTGGCTAACAATGTTTGTGCAGTTGATTTCACTGCAAAAATCAGATCTAAGAATGTATAGTTGTTGCAATCGGATTTTATAATTGGTTTGTAATTTAGAGGCGCATGATTAATTCCCGAATGTCATTTGACCGAACTGTCATTTTACCGAATTGCATTTATCCGAACTGTTATTTTAACGAAATGTCACTTTTGCGAATCGACATTTTTACAAATTGCCACTTTTGCGAAAAGTCATTTTTACGAATTGTCATTTTTACAAATAGTTATTGAGTTCCGAAATGTCATTTTTTCGAATTGTTATTTTTACGAAATGTCACTTTTGCGAATAGTGATGTTTGCGAAATATCATTTTTACGAATAGTTATTATTCCGAAATGTCATTTTTTAAATTGTCAATTTTACGAAATGTCGAATTTTTGCAAAAATGACAATTCGTAACAGTGACATTTCGTAAAAATGACAATTCGAAAAAATGTCAGTTCGCATAAATGACAATTCAAAAAATGACTCCGCAAAAGTGACAATTCGTAAAAATGGCGATTTGCAAAAATGACAATTCGTAACAGTGACATTTCGTAAAGATGACAATTCAAAAAAATGTCAGTTTGCATAAATGACATTTCGTAAAAATGATATTTCGCAAAAATGACTTTTCGCAAAAGTGACAATTCGTAAAAATGTCAATTTGCAACAGTGACATTTCGTAAAGATGACATTTCGTAAAAATAACAATTCGAAAAAATGACATTTCGGAACAATAACTATTCGTAAAAATGACTTTTCGCAAAAGTGTCAATTCGTAAAAATGTCGATTCGCAAAAGTGACATTTCGTTAAAATAACAGTTCGGATAAATGCAATTCGGTAAAATGACAGTTCGGTCAAATGACATTTGGGAAATAATCATATGCGCCTCGTAATTTAACTACAAAATCTGATAGCAACAACTACATTCTTAGATCTTTTAACATTTTTTGGTAGTCAATTTTTAAATTCAGTTAAGGACTCATTGAATTATTGAGAGTAGTTGAAAAGTAGTCAAAGCATACAAGAAATTTTTTTGAGTGCAACAAGAGTGATCAACTAGAGTAATAATTTAAATTTTTCCACCTGCTTTAAAATTATCGTAATTTCCAACAATAGTTTTTAGATAATGCAATAAGTTTTAATTAATGGCATTTCTGAAGATAAAATGTTCAAGTAATGATACTTTCAAACAATCGTAGTTTTAATTAATGATAGTTTCTAATAGAATTTTAGGTCAATTATATCTAGTTTCAAAACAATTGTTGCCTTTACTTCGCACCCCTTTTGTTCGAGAATTTACGGCACTTGCAGTTGATGATGTCAGCTTGCACAGTGACCTGAGAGAGTTCTATGTATGAAAATATTTTACTACTGCATTTATGAGATTCTTGTGATTCTGAATCTTATAGATATAATGCCTTAAAAATTAAAATATCAATATACAAGGAGAGAAAATATAAATTTTGTAAAAGTATTTTATAATTTGGGGAAAAAGTGCAACAAACCGAAATTTTAACATAGAAAATACTAAACGAGTGAAAGAATGAAATTTCATAATAATTAAATTTAGTAAAGTTATATTAGAATTTAACTATAAAATTTTAGATAATCTAACACTATTTGTACAGTAAATTTTACTATTTCTCATGTAGTAAAAATTTATAATTCAAGCAACTAAAAAAAGTAGTTGAATTTCAAAAATAACTACAAAATCTTATTGCATGAACGATATTCTTAGTTCTTTTAACTACTTTCTGGTGGTCAATAAATTTTTTTTAATTCTTATTGAACTTATTTGACTTATTGAACTGAGCAAAGTAGTTTAAAAGTAGTTAAATTTATTAAGAATTTTTTTTATAGGAAAGTAAACAAAATCCGATTGCCTCGAGTCGCGATAAGTGTATAAGTTAAAATGGGAATTTTATGCTCCCTCGCAGTAGGTTAACGACAAGTTGCAATAGGTCGATGCAAGAAATGTTCGAAGAAGAGCTTTAAACTGGGCAGTGCGAAAATTTACGACTTCAAGTTGAAGAAGAGATTCGTCCTAAAAGTCGTATTTATCTCCCGGCGAGATCATCTTCTTTGGTCTACTATATAGCAAAGATTCATTTCCTTTCAAGTTACACGTTAAATAGTTTGCAATCACATGAAAGATCTAATATATATACTGTGTATCACGTTTTCTGAGAGAGAGCTTGAAATTCGGCCACGTTTTTCAATATCATCAAAAGATCGCTTTTCCAGCTATTTTTGAATGAAAATCTTTCAACTCTCGAATAATGAATGCTCATGCTCTGAATGTGTAAGACGTCTTCTTTTACGTCTATCTAATTTTACTTGTATTTTATTTTTCACTTTGAAATCACAAAAATGAACTAAATTATTTTTATTAAAAATCAGTGCATATTTCAAGCTTCATACTAATAATAAAATTTCACACAGAAAAATGAATTTCGAATAGCATTTTCAAAAAAATTTCAAAAAAATCAATTATTTAAGAAAATTTTTACACAATTCTTCACAATAATTCAATTACATTCACTAATAATAACATTTTTCATGGAAATTCCATTTTTAAAAAGTAAATTTTTGATGAAATTCTTAACAAGAATTCAATATTTTCATAAATAATTCAATTATTTAAAATAAAATTTTCATACTATTGAAAATTCAATTATTTTCGGGAATTTTAATAAAATTCAATTATTTCCATAATTAACAATATTCATCACAAGAATTCAATTATTTTCAAAATTAATAAGATTCTTCACAAAAATTTAATTATTTTCAAAAAATCTAAAAAAAATGTCCAAATTTCAATTATCTTTAGAAATATAAAAATTTTTCGCTGTATTTCAATTATTTTCATAAATTTTTATAAAATTCATTGTAAAATTCAATTATTTTCATAATTAACAACATTCATCACATGAATTCAATTATTTTCAAAATTAATAAAATTCTTTGCAATTATTTTCAAAAAATCTAAAAAAAATTGTCAACATTTTAATTATCTTTAATTCTTTATAAATAGCAGAATTCTTCGCCGAAATTCAATTATTTTCGGGAATTTTAATAAAATTCAATTATTTTCATAATTAACAATATTCATCACAAGAATTCAATTATTTTCAAAAATAACAAAATTTTTCACAGAAATTCAATTCTTTTTAAACATTTTAATAAAATTTTTCACAATAATTCAATTATTTTTTAACATTTTAATAAAATTCTTTGCAACTTTTTATTTTTTAACATTTTAATAAAATTCTTTGCAACTTTTTATTTATTTTCATAAACAATAAAATTCATCGCATGATATCAATTATTTTTAATACAGATTTATAGGAATTGCTCAAAAAATGTTATTATTCTTAAAAATTTAATTTCAATTCCTCGAAAAAAAATCAATTTTATTTGAAAATAATGCTTTTTTTAATTCTTTGGAAGAATTTTTTGCAATTACTTAATTATTCTTTTAGATTTTAATAAAATTATTCCCAAGATTTCAATTATTTACATAAATAATTCTTCGAAAGAGTTCAATTATGTCAATTAATAACAAAATTAGTCCCAAAAATTCAATTATTTTGAGGCATTTTTATAAAATTCTTTGCAAAATTTAAATATTTTCATAAACGACAATATTCTTCTTTGAAATTCAATTATTTTTAAAAGTAATAAATTTCTTCTTGGAAATTCAATTATTTTCAAAAATTCTAATAAAATCGTTCGCAAGAATTCAATTATTTTCATGAATAGTAAAATGCTTTTTATAGGAATTCAATAAATTAAAAAAAAAAAATTAAATAAAATGCCACACAGACATTCAATTTCAAAAATTTCAATAGAATTCTTTGTTAAATTTAATTATTTTCAAAAACTTTCCGCAATTCAATGATCTTCAATATCTACTATTTTCATAAAATTTTCAAACAAAATTCAATTATTAAAAAAAATTTTGTAAAAATCTTCATACACTGTAAAAAATTTAGGGAGTTAACGGATTCGGGAGTTGGGAGTTAAATTTTTTGAGTTAAAAATCAACTCCAAAAGAGAGTTAATTTCTAACTCCCTTCATTCAACACCCGCGCGAGTTATTTTTCCATGGGGAGTTAGTATTTGGGTGTTAAATTTTAACTCTCTTTATTTAACTCCTCTGGCATTAACTCTCCAATGGGTGCGACTTTTATAGACTCCCCTGGGGAGTTAAAATTTAACTCCCTTTTTTTTACAGTGTAAGAATTCAATTTTTTTCATAGATAATAAAAATTTCTCAGGAATTCAATTGTTTAAATTAGAATTTGCATAAAATTAGTCAAAAGAAATCAATTATTTAAACTTAATTTTTATAAAATTCTTCGCAAGAATTAAATTATTTTTATAAATATTTAAATTCTTTCATGAATAATAAAATTCGTTGCAGGAATTCAATTTATTAGCATCAGGATAAGGAAGAAGTAAATATTTTTCATGAAAATTAGGAAAAAATCAGGAAAATAAAATATAGAATGGAATTTTTCGTCGCAATTTTGTGAAGTGTCTAAAACGAGTTTTTTTTGTCGTCAAGTTTAATTTTTTTATAACTACTTTTTACTACTTTTTTTTAGTTTGAAAGCTATTTTTTACTACGTTTGTAAAATTAATTATCGTCTGTGAAGTCTGATATTTTTTTAATTATTTTTTCTCAATGCAGTTTTTTCTTTTATAAAAATTCACTACTTTGTAACTATATCCATATACTGCAAAAATAAGTGTCTTATTTGATATCTTAAAAAATAAGATGTAAGATGGAAAAATGGTATCTTACATCTTAAAATAAGATGTTTTCTAAAGTATCTTACTAATTTTTAAGATGTTTTATACGTCTTAAATATTTCTTCTATCTTAAAAAAGTAAGATACTTCTGTAAGTTTTTTAAAGTATCTTAATTAAGATGTTTCTGTCTCAATAAGATGTTTAGCGATAAGATACTTGTGAATTGTAAGATGCGAAAAAAATTTAAGTTACTAAAAACTAAGATGCATAAAATGTCTTACATATAAGCCCATAGTTAACCTCAAAACTTTTTTCTCAAAAAATATGATGAAAATGTGTACGAAGATACTTTAAACATCTTAAATTAAGATATTTTAAATAACTTAAAAGTGACTACAAAAACATCATAGAAATATTGACTACCAAAACATCTTAAATAAGATACTTCTTTTTGCAGTTTAGTTGTTTTGAACTGTCATATAAGTGAATATGTACGCTATAGATTCAATAGCATAACTTTTTCTTTTTTAAAAAAATCTATTTTATCTAAATTTTTAAAAATTTGGATGTGTTTCTTTATATGTTTATTGCGTAAAAATTCTACAACTCCTTGTATTCTTGAAGAAAAGGGTGAGCTGAGTGTGTACTTTTTTCTTGCAAGCATAATTCAATTTTAATTGCGACACCAATTTCATTAAACCCAGATCATAATTCACCGAAATGTGGAGATATTGCTTCTTACTCGTAGTGCTCGTATATAGATGTATAAAAAAATGCACATAAGCGCTTGTAGTGTTTTTTTCTCTCTCTCTTTCTCTCTCTTGAAATAATAGGAAAATTACACCTATTTCCGCCATTTAAAATGGGGAGGAAATTGCAAGATAAGTAAACAGTAGGCACTACCTCAAGCAATAAGTTAGAATGTACGAAGGGAATCTCATAGCACGACATAGCAGCTGACAGCGAATGAGGCTCGTATACCTTCGTTGCAAATCGAAATGCAGAGGAGTATTGGTGAAACAGAAAGCTAGCAGTATATGGTAGTATAAAGGGGGTGAGAAATGACAAGACCAAGAGGGTATATAACGGGGATATTAGTTCGGGGTCGAAAAATATGACAGGCTTGCGTGCGGAGGTAAAGAATATGTTTTTTGGGGTCTCCATTCTGACCGAGTCTCTCTCCCTGCTTTTCACTCTTTTCCTCCCTCATTTCCAGGGATAAAACCATAATACCTTCGCCCGAGTGCAGTTGTTACGTGGATATTGTATGAGAATGTGCCGAGACGCGTGCGCACGGGACCCCAAGAGGTGAATGCCCTTTTCTAGGCACCCTCGTCCTTCCGTCCCTCACTTCTCCTTTTCCAGTTGGCGATACACTCATCTTCTTATTTAATGTCAAACCGGGATGCTTATGCACAAAAATCATGTCGGATGTGCGACCACGTGGAATATAGGTGCGAGTATTAGTGTTGCACTCCCTGCTGTCCCTTTTTGGCGAATGAACGCGTGCCCAAAAAAGATCAGGTACGATAAAAGACCCCTTGGACCAAGTGTCATAAATTTGTCCTTGCAGTTTGTTTGGCATTTAGTCGATCGTGATTTTTTCCGCTCTCTGGCATTGAAAAAAGTCTATAAATTAGATTAATAAATTAATCGACTTTTCTCGATGAGGGTGATTGCGATGTAATATATCGAAACTTGCAGAAACTTTTGGAAAACTTTTTTCAAGGTCACAGGGGTTAGGAGCTAACGATTTTAGAGTTCTGGACCATCTCTTATCGCTAGAAAACACCGGTTGGTTCTACCTAACAAAAAGACCCATTAAATAATATTAATAATTTTTTTCATTTCTATGTTATCCATAGTTTTTTTAAGGATATCGACATGAGACAAGAAACCTATCCAGGGTTGCCACACTTTTCCTCATTTCAAATTCCCTGACTTTTCCAGGTTTTTAAAACTACATTTGTTGACAGCAAAAATTTAATTTTGTTTTTCCCTGACTTTCCCTTGAATTCCAGACAAAATTCTTACTTTTCCTTCACTCTAAAGAATATTTTGATTCAGTTTAAAAATTATTACTTAGAAAAATATTCTATTACTTCTTTTTTAAACAAATATTCAATAATTATTATTATACCTATTTGAAATTAAACAATTTAAAAAAAATTGTTATAAAACATGAGCAATTCGATCACTCCGTATGTCTTCGACTCGGAGCAATCGATATCTTCATGTTTTATAATAATTAATTAATTATTAAAGATGACCGACTGATAAAATTATTATTTTATATTATAAGAATTTTGTTGCTACTGTAACTTCATAAAATTTATTTTTATCATTTCAATTCAATTATTTTTAACTAAAACTCTTCTTTAAATTTTTACTAATTACTAATTACTATACACGGAGAGAGAATATATATTAAATTTTGTAAAAATATTTTCAAATTGGGGAAAAAGTGCGACAAAGCAAAATTTTGATATAAAAAATACTAAACTTTAAAAAAACTTAAATGTGAAATTTAGTATAATTATATCAAAGATCAAGAATATTAATTAAATTCTAATATAACTTTAATAAATTTCACAAAACTTTTTTTAAAGTTTAGTATTTTCGATACATCAAAATTTCGCTTTGTTGTACTTTTTTCCCCAATTTGAAAATATTTTTACAAAATTTAATATATATTCTCTCTCCGTTTAAATAACACAGTGCAACACATAAAATGTGCACTAAGTTTTGACTTCAGTTTCTGAAAGTACTTATCGAAACTAGCAAAAACCTATTTCAGTTTTGCTAGATTAGCTCGGATTTGAATTTTATCGACATTTGAATTTTTTTTGAATTTTCACATTTTTCAGTTTTCTGATACGGGCGAATGGGAACACTGGCTATTAAAAGTTTATTAAAAAAATTCGCAATGGTCACAATTTGAAAAGCAATAATTCCTCTTCAATTACAAAGAAAGAAAAAAAAATTTGGTCGAAAATTGTTCCAGTTACGAATTTTTTTTTACTTTTTTACATTTTTCGGTTTTCTGAAACGGGCGGGTGAAAAAGCTGGCTATTAAATGATTATAAAAAAAAATTCGCAGTGGTCACCATTTGAAGAGCAGTAATTCTCCTTTAATTTCTGACATTGAAAAAAAAATTTGGTCGAAAATTGTTCAAGTTATAAATTTTTTTTTTGACTTTTTCACATTTTTTGGTTTTTCTAATACGAGCGGGTGGGAACAATGTCTATTAAAAGTTTATTAAACAAAATTCGCAATTGTCATAATTTGAAAAGCAATAATCCCTCTTTAAATTCTGATAAAGAAAAAAAAATTTGGTCAAATTCGAGTTATGAATTTTTTTTTTTGACTTTCACATTTTTCGGTTTTTTGATAAAGCGGGTGGAAACGCTGACTATTAAAAATTTATAAAATAATTTCGAATGATCGCAATTTGAAGAACATTAATCCGTCTTTCATTTCTGCCCAAGAAAAAAAATTTGATAAAAAATTGTTCAAGCTATGAATTTTTTTTACTTTTTTTGAATTTTCGGTTTTCTGATAACGGAAGTAGGAATACTATCTATTAAAAATTTATAAAAAGAATTCGTAATGGGCACAATTTAAAGAGCAATAATTCCTATTTAATTTTTGCCCAAGAAAAAATATTTGATTCGAAATATTTGGTTTCGAAAAAAGTCAAAAAAAATAAAAACCCGCGGTTCGACAGGACCGCGGGTATACAAATGTACAGAAATAAATAAATAACACGAATAATTTTCTACCAATTTTTTTTCTTTTATCAGAAATTAAAAAAGGATTATTGCATTTTAAAATTTGACCGTTGTGAATTTTTTTAATTTATTTCTAATAGCCAGCGTTCCCACCCGCCCGTATCAAAAAACCGAAAAATGTGAAAAAGTAAAAAAAAAACCATAATTAGAACAATTTTTGACCAAATTTTTTTCTTTGACAGAAATTAAAGAGGAGTTATTGCTCTGCAAAATGTGACCATTGCGTTTTTGAAATAGAAAAATTTAATAGCCAGCGTTTCCACCCGCTTTATCAAAAAACCGAAAAATGTGAAAAAGTCAAAAAAAAAATTCGTAACTGGAACAATTTTTGACCAAATTTTTTTTTCTTTCTTTGTAATTGAAGAGGGATTATTGCTTTTCAAATTGTGACCATTGCGAATTTTTTTAATAAACTTTTAATAGCCAGTGTTCCCATTCGCCCGTATCAGAAAACTGAAAAATGTGAAAATTCAAAAAAAATTCAAATGTCGATAAAATTCAAATCCGAGCTAATCTAGCAAAACTGAAATAGGTTTTTGCTAGTTTCGATAAGTACTTTCAGAAACTGAAGTCAAAACTTAGTGCACATTCGATGACCTCAAAAATGTTGCACTGTGTAATTATTTCTAATAATTTTTGAAAAATTTCTTTGAAAACTTTCAAATTTTTTTGTTTACAATTCAATTTTACGAAATTTCATAGATTATTCGGAAATTTTTCAATCAAATATATATATTAGAAAATAAAAACTTTAAATAATTTCAAAAGTTCCATTAAACTTTTTTAAAAAAAATTAAATCTACACAATTTTCAGTTAAAAGTATGAAAAATTCAAACTTTTATAAAGATTATAATTTGAAAGCTTTTCAAAATTCAATATTACCTACTTCTAAAATTAAATAAATAAAATTATAAATTAACTGATAAATTATTAGAAACGACTATTCATTAATAAAATCTGCATATTCTAAAGCAAAAAGTCAGTCAATAATTCAAATTAGAAAGTATTTTTACTAATTAAAATTTAGTTTAATAATCAATTATTATTTAAAATTTTAACTGAAATGCATATCGAAATCAATTTTTATTAGAAAATTTTACAAAAATTTAAGTATTTAAATAAAAAAATAAATAATTTACTAAATAATCGAATGTTTCTCAAAATTAAATTCTGATAAAGAATTTTATTAACAAATTTTTAAATAATTAAAATTCTTTTGACAAAAATTTTAATAAATAATTGAATCTCTGTGAAAAATTTGATTGAATTGAAAAAAGTTTTTGAAAATAATTGAAATTTTGCCAAGAATTTTATTACTTTTGAAAATAATTGAATTCTTGAGACGAATTTTAATAATATATTTCTTTTTAAAATAATTTGAATTAAATTAAAAATTAAAAATGTATTGGACAATAATAATTAAATGCTAATAAATAAATTATAGAAAGGCTTTTTAAAATAATTGAATTTCTATGATGAATGTTAATAAAATTATTAAGGATAATTACATTTTTCAAGAAACATTAAAATTATTGTATTCAAAATAATTGGAATTATGCGATGAGTTTTATTATTTACGAAAATAATTGAAAACCTGTATGGAATTTTATTATTTATGAAAATAATTGAATTCCTGGTTAAAAAAAATGTTATTTTTTATGAAAATAATTGAATTATTGTGAAGAAATTTATAAAAAATTTGTAAATAATAGAATTCCTGTGAAATTTTTATTATTTAATTCATTCATTCAAAATTGAAATTTTCTAAAATTTCGAATTAAAACCTTTTATAAAGTTCATCTAATTTATGAAAATTGTAAATAATGCAACTCTTTTAAAATTCAATTAATTTTGAAATATTTAAGTATAAAATTAGATTTCAAGAATAAGCACAATAACTTTAGAGAACAATAATTTTACAGGATTCCGATCAAAATTCCTTGACTTTTCTACACTGAGAAAACTGGAGTATTGGACTAAACATCTGGAGGGACAAATCGTTCATATTTGAGAGTTAGCTATTGGATAACAATCTAAATGTTCAAATACACCATTGACAGATATTCGTGCCATTTCTCTTGGAGGGAAAATGAGTTTATAACAGAGGGACAAATTAACCATCTTGAGAAATCCCTTCCTTATCCGGCGCGAAATGAATAAATATGGCAACCTAACCCCTAAATTAAATACATAAAATGTCACAAAAATAATTTCGCGCGCATCAGATCGTACACATTTTCTGCGCAACTTTTGACCCTCAGATATAATGGGAGAGAATATACAAGTAGATTTCCATTATCAATTCAAAATTTATTTTAGAAGGACTATTTAACTCTCGTCATAAGCAAAGGAAACATACACTTTTTGAACCTCCGAATTTGACACTCCAGTTTTCTCAGTGTAGGTTATTTCATCAGATGATAATTTAATACCCAAAATTGCACAGTGGGACAAAATTGTGAAAACGTGCCGAAAACAGATGAATTCTCTAAGCATTCAACAGATCTTCATGAAAATTTGGTAAACGGGTTTTTTTCAGGTCGTTGATTACGATTCTAAAGGCAATTTTTAAAAATCGAAAATAACGGATCCAATATGGTAGAAGAAATTTTTAATTTTTATACATTCAATAGATCTTTATAAAAATTTGTTAGACGGAGTTTTTCAGGTCGCTGAGTACGAATCCGAAGTCAGTTTTTATAAATTCAATTTGGCGGATGAATCTGCTTGCACCAATTAATACATTCTTAGTTATCTTTTAACTACTCTGTTAGTCAATACAACTGTTTAAACTCAATTGAGGACTTATTGCACTCAATCAGGAAAAATATAAATTTTGTAAAATAACTTTCTTCAAACTTTATATGGTAAGTCCGTAGGAAATGATCCTATACGGAAGAGATGCGGTCAATTGAAATACGACACTGAATTTCTTGATAAATGTTCAAAATGTAAAAACAAGAATAGAAAAGTAATTTGAACGGTTAAAAACTAAGTTTAAGCTAAAAGTCAAAAATTAGAAGTATTGGCCATCTCTCCCGAACACATGTGGCCATATCTCTCCCGGACATTCCGGAACAGATGGCCAAATGCACTCTTCAAAAAATGTAAATTTTAAGATTATTCCCATGTGACTTTTCACATGGAAATAATCTTAAAATTTACATTTTTTGAAAAGTGCATTATTTTATTTTTCGACATTTTAAAGTTAAGTGTTTAATGATTATAATTATGGAAAAAGTTTAGACAAAAATCCCTCTTTTATAATTTTTACAATCCTTTATAAAATCTGCGACCATCTCCTGCGGATTTATCCTAGAATATTCAATAGAATTTATATATAGTATATTTCTATGAAATTCTATAGAACATTTTCGACTAGGAATAGTAAATTCGTTGTCAGCAAACCTTTTTAGTCTCACAGCGAACTTGTTAGATGTCCCTATTTCAACCAACCAAGTTTGCTGTGACAGCTCTAAAAGTTTGCTGCCACAGCAAAGCTTTTCTCCGCGTGTGGTACTTGACAAAAATATTCAGCTCTAATGTTGTAAATGTATAAGAAGAGGACCGATACTTTACCCTACATTTAAAAAAAATGTAATTTGGACATTAGCAGATTTCTTCTATATACGAAAATTTAAATTAACATAGTAAGTTCATTTACAGATTTTACAAAAATTTAATTTCTATATAGTAAAGATGATTATTTATTAATAATTAAGTAAAACTATAATTATAAATTACTTTTTCTTATCACAGTAAAAAGAAATATTTAAAAAGTCGTTAAACTTATTTTAATTTCAAGAAAATTGATGAAAATTTATACACATTTCAATAAAATTATTTACCATTCTTGATGTGTAATAAAACTTTGTGGTTTCTTTCTTAATCTTCAAAATTTTAAAGTTACTATTCAAGCTATTGTCTCTTTTATCCCGATGAACGATTTTAAATATATTTTTTTTAATATGATAGTCTTGTATTAGTTTGAATTTTACTTACATTTACGCTGATTGTTGTTACTAAACAATTGAGCAGACTCACCTGTAACAAAAAAGGAAAATATTCATTAAATTCATCATTCGTCAAAAACAATTTTTTAATTATTTTATAATACTATTTAATAGTTCTATAATAAAAGAATGAATTTCATTCATTTTTAAAAATTCAAAATAGTGGACAAATTTTTAAAAGAATCCGCACAAAATATAAATGCGTTATCCAACATTTTTAATAGATATTTTAATTTTTTTACGTCAGAATTAGAATCAGCGATCCCAAAAACCTTTTTATACTAATTTTTATAAATATTTGTTTTTTGAAAAATTTTGTCCGACATATTGAATACGACATTTTGAATTTCTTTTCTGACGTCATATTTAAATTTAGTGACCGCAAAAACGCTTGTATACTAAGTTTCATAAAAATTCATCAACCTAATTTTGTTGGACATTTTGAGCCAATTATATGAATATTTTTCCTAACAGTGAAGGGGTTAATTAAAACGTAAAGTCCGTAATTTGATTGAGAAAAGACGAAAAGTTTGTAAATTTTTATGTAAATTTATGTTCAATTATTTTTAGAATTACTTAAATTCTTCTCCGAAATTCAATTATTTTCAAATTTCAAAATTTTACTGAAATTCTTGGCAAAATTTCAATTACTTTCAAAAATTTTCCTCAATCAATGATTTTCAATATTTACTATTTTAATAAAATTGTCCAAAAAATCCTCAAAAAATGTAATTATTCTTAAAAATTCTATTAAAATTTGTCAAAAGAATTCAATGGTTTAAAAATTTATTCATAAAATTCTTTATGAGAATTCAATTTCAAGAAACAATTATTATTCAATAAATTACGTATTTTTCTATTTAAATAATTGAATTCTAGTAGAATTCTCTAACCAAAAATTGATTTAAAAAATGAATTTTAGTTAAAATTTTAGATTATAATTAAATATTAAAAGTATTTGTGCGTGAATTTTTAGAAATAATTAAATTTTGAAAAGGTTTCAAATTAAAATCTTTGACAATCGGAATTTTTCATATTTTTAACTAACAATTCTGTGGAATTAATTTTTTTTTGGAAAGTTTAATTGCAGACTTTTTTTGGAATTATTTCAAGTTTTTATTTTATTGAAGAATTCACGAATAATTGAAATTGTGTAAAAATTGAATTGTAAACAAATGAATTTGAAAATTCTCAAAGAACTTTTTCAAAAATTATATAAGAAATAATGTAAATTATTTTAATAAATAATAAATAAATTAATAAAGTTTTTTTTAATTATTGCAGAAATTCAATTATTTTTCAAAAGTAATAATATTCTTCGCAAAAATGAAATATTGTTCAAAAATAATAAAATTCTTTTCAGGTATTTAATAATTATTTTCACAAATAACAAAACTCATCGAAGAATTTCTATTATTTTTTATACAATTTTAATCGAATTTTTCGAAAAATGTAATTATTCTTAAAAATTCTTAAAAATTTTATTAAAATTCGTCGAAAGACAAATAAGAATTTAATTTTAGGAAACATTCAATAAATAAATTTTTTCTTTTTATATTTAAATAATATTGATTTCTAGTAGAATTTTCTAATAAAAATTAATTTAAAAATGAATTTCAGTTAAAATTTTAGATAATAATTGAATATTAAAAGTGTTAATTTTTAGAAGTAATTGAATTTTGAAATTAATTTTTTTGAAAAAGTTTAATAATTGAATTTTTTGTTTACAGCATGTGACTGTTACAGAAATGAATGTTAATTTTTTCGACCACTTTTCTCTTAAAATATTAAATAAATTAAGCTAGTTTTTTGTGAATAACTCTAAAATATAATAAAGAAGAGCAGTGATGTGCAAAAGTTTTAATAATTCTAAAATAAATTATAAAAAAGTACTTTGAAATCGGAAAAGACGAGAAATTGATTAAAAGTGATTTTGAGAACTGATAATTTTAAAGTTATTTTTTAATAAATAATTTTAAAAATATTAAAACTTTTTCATATCACTGCCCTTCTTTATGATATTTTAGAGTTATTCACAAAAAACTAGCTTAATTTATTTAATATTTTAAGAGAAAAGTGGTCGAAAAAATTAACATTGATTTCTGTAACAATCACATGCTATTTATATTATTTGAAGTTTCTATTTTCTAATATGTAATTAATTGAAAAATTTACGAATAATTGAAATTTCGTCAAATTGAATATTGTAAACAAATGGATTTGAAAATTGTCAAAGAACTTTTTCGAAAATTATTAAAAATTAATATAGATAATCGATTTAAAGAAGAATTTTAGTTAAAAATGCGCTTGAAAATTATAATTAAATTTATAATGATTTTATCACTCGGCCATCTTTAATTATTATAAAACATGAAGAAACGATCATTCCGAGTCGAAGACTCGGAGTTATCACTTTCTTCATGTTTTATAGTTATGAAAAATTTAATTAGTTTTAAGTAAAATGTTTTCGGACTGGTTATATTTTTATCAGTAATTGGTCCGTAATTTTTAATTTTTGGTTTGTAAAGTCCGTATTTCGAAATACTTTCACTGGTTCGAGCCCTGTTAACAGTAAATGCTGATAAATAGGAGAAATTGATTGATAAAAAAATAATTGAAAGAATGATGTGAAAAATCAATAATATTTTCATATTTTGCTCGAGACGCATAAGAATTATATTTTTATCTCATCCGTGTATAGGCTGGCTCGTCGCATACATAATTATCTATTTTTAGCGCATCATAACGTGCCAAGTAAGATAGGAAAAAAAAAGAAAATAAAAATGAAAATAATAAAGAGAAGTTGTTCCACGCGAGAGAAGTGACTCTCAGGTTATTTCTTGAACTTTTCTGTATTTCTAGAGTAAAGCACACTCAAGTGTAGTAAAGTGTTGAGACACACGTGCTTACATACTACACACTTTTCTCCTCCCCTCCTTCTTGTCGCGGGGTCACTGGACGCTCACGAGCTTGGAAATTCGATCTCTCTGTATGTAGTATGTGTGCAAGAAAAGTATATACGATGCAAGTGTTTCCAGGCAAAATACTTTACCCCAGTAAAGTCTTCATTCAAGGCACGTTCTCGGCTCACGAGAACTACACACGAAAGCGAAGGAGAGAGAGAGAGAGAGAGAGAGGGAGAGGGAGTGACGTATGTGGAACCATTAAATGTATTGGCAGGCAGGGGTATATTGCCACGCGGTTTATCTGAATGCATCCTCCCTCACCCCCTGGGTAGCTCTGTAATTTACCCTCGTTTTTGGCGAGTGTGTCGGTCAGTAAGTTCATCAATAACTTGCAGTCGCTGCTTATGGTTATACCCATCACTGATTCATCGTATATATCAGATGCACCATTCACCAATCAATTCACTTCTCTGGTCCTTCATATACGAACTTGAATGTTTGTTCAAGTAATTTTCCTCAAATATTTACTCATGTCATACACGCAATTACTACATACATATATATATTGCTGAGTGCAACTGACTGTTTACAGCTGGAATGTGTTCATTTCGATAACACAATATGTAATTATTCAAGGAAAATGTTTCGAAAATTCAAATATATTTTCCCTTTTGTTTATCTTTTTTTTTTGAAATTCACATCTTTTACTATATTTATTTTAATTATAATAATAATTTGTATAAATATAGAAAGTGAATTTATCATTCGGCACCTTTAATAATTTGTATAAATATAGAAAGTGAATTTATCATTCGGCACCTTTAATAATTTGTATATATATACATAAATATTATATATAGTTTGTACCTATATAATTTTAGTTAAAACTTTACTTCTGTCTAAATCTGAATTAGTAGAAAGTCACTTATGAAATAACGAAAAATCCTCCACAAAATGATTTAGTAATAATTTTACTAACAATTAGTAAAATTTTTACTAGTTGTTAGTGGAATTTTTTACTAATTGTTAATAGAATTTTACTAACAATTAGCAGAACTGTTTTACTAGTCAAAACAGTTTTACAAGTCAAAACAGTTTCACTAGTCAAAACAGTTTCACTAATTCATTTAGTGAAATCAACGACTAGCGATTAAAGAAATTTTACCAATTCAGATTTAGAGAGTTGAAAAGGAAAAGAAATATAATTCTTGTTCAATCATATAGAGAAAAAATTGTACAAAGTAAATTTTATCATACTCTATAAATATTTGAATCAGTTAAAAATAACTGATCTAGAAGCAAAAAGTCAGTCACTAATATTATGGGTTGCCACAAAAATATAATTTTGTTTTTCCCTGATTTCCGGACTCTTTCCTATAACTCAAAAAAATATTCAATATTATTATATTTCTCTACGAATTTCTTTAAATGTAAAATTATTCGAAAACATTAATAACTTCTTTATAAAATAAAATACTTAATCATTATTATTTTTCCCTACGAATTTAGATTTTGTCAAAAATTTCAAATTCAAACCCTTTTGAAATCCAATCACTTATAAAAATATTATGAAACATGAAAAAATCGATTACTCCGAGTCTTCGACTCGGAGTAATCGATTTTTTCATGTTTCATAACAATTTAAATTTCCATAAAATTTTTCAAACAAAAATTACATAAATTATTTACAAAAATTCTTAAAAAATCCTTCTTAAGAATTCAATTATTTTTACAAGTAATAAAATTTTTCACACAAATTCAATTAGGTATTTACAAAAATATAATAAAATTCGTTGTAAAAATTCAATTATTTTCATTAATAATAAAAATTTTCACAAGATTTCAATTATTTTTTATAGAATTTGAAATGAATTTCTCTAAAAAATTGAATTATTTTCAAGAAATATTGGAAAATTTTTTGCATGAAAAACAATTACTTTTCATAAATAATAAAATTCTTCGCTGAAATTCGAATATTTTCAAAATCTACTATTTTCATCAATTTTTTTTTTCAAAACAATTCAATTATTTAAAAAAAAAATGCAATAAAGTTCGTTGTATATTTATTATTTTTATAAATAATAAAATTCTTCACTATGGATTTCAAATATTTAAAAAAAATATAAGAAAATTTGTTGCAAGAATTCAATTACTTTTCACAAATAATAAAATTCTTCGTTAAAATTGAAAATATTTTAAAAATCTACTGTTTTAATAAATTTTTTTAAAAAAAATTCAATTATTTAAAAAAATGTAATAAATTTTGTTGCAAGAATTCAATTATTTTCATAAATAATAAAATTTTTCACAGGATTTTAATTATTTTTAGTACAATTTAAAATAAATTCCTCGAAAAAATGTAATTATTTTCAAAAATTTTGTGCTATAATTCAATTATAATTCACAAATAATGAAGCTCTTAGGTGAAATTCAAATATTTTCAAAATCTACTATTTTAATAAATTTTTATCAAAAGAATTTAAATTATTTTTAAAAAAATGTAATAAAATTCATTGCAAGAATTCATTTATTTTCATAAATAATAAATCGATTATTCGGAAATTCTTCAATTAATTATATTACTATAAGAAAATGAAAACTTCCAATAATTTAAAAAAAAAAACTTAAAAAAATTAATTCTACAAAATTGTTAGTTAAAAATACTAATTATTACCTGAAATTTTAACTAAAAATCATTTATAAATCAATTTTTCTTAGTAAATTCTACGAGATTTCAATTACTTAAATACAAAAATAAGTAATTTATTGAATAATTAAATTTTTCTTAAAATTAAATTAAATTTTCAGATATTAAAATTAGTCATTTATTTCTGCAGTTCTGTCTCGCTTAATTTAAATCATTAAAAATATCTGATTGACAGTAAAATCTAGACTTAATTGCTAATTCTAAATTAGTTATTTTTAACTGATTTAAATTTAAAGAGCGAAGATTGGAAAATATTGGACGAAATTTTATCGTCAATATTGAACTAAGGCTGCGAATATATAGAAAGCAATCTTTACATTAAGTATTGGAACAATATTCATTCAAGATTCGAGTCTTGAAATAATAATTTTTAAGCATAAATGATAATTATTTCCCATACATAACTTTAGCTGAAAAACTATATAATATTATATTAAATCACTGATATAATTATACTTTGTCCGCACTTCATTTCGTTTTTGAAAGAGTTTTCATGACAATGTTCAAACACACTTTTTCGGGTCGTTGATTAAGAATAAATCAGTTTTTGAAAACTCAAAATGTTGAATTCAGGATGACAGACAATCACACAAATATTTTCTTCAAAATTGTTACTTTTTATGCGATATTTAAAATTTATAAAATTTGAAGTGTATATATTCTTAAATTAAGAATACTTTTTATTCAGTGTTATAATCAGCATATTCTATGTTAGTAGAATATTTCATTTAGACCGATTTAGACTAATTTTTACGCGGAGGTCAAGGGTTTCCTGTTTTTTATGGTCAAAAGAATGCTATACAAAATTTTTACAACTTGTAATGTTTATTTAAGCACACAATCAATTATGTTTTCCTTTTTTTCACCAATAAACAAAGTCATTTTTCATTGACGAATTCTTTTCTTCATCCATATAGTTAAATTTTCAATAGTAAACATGATTCTTATTTATAAAGGAAAAATCGTATTGCCATGCTCTTATTTACAAAAGCGAAAAAGAAAGTAAAAGTACCTTTTACGAGGGTTTTATTAACCATAAAACTAGTCTATCCTACTTTCCCCTAAATTCGCCATTTTATGGCTAATAATCCGACCCTTAAATTCATTTACCTTCCGAAAATGCGAAATGATATACATATACATTCGAGTGGCACTCGAACAACATGTAAAATTTATTAGATTAGATACATGAAATCAAGTATCTGTCTATCAATTTCCTCAGAACAGTTGTATGTATGATAATTTATTCATTATCGTACCAATTAATTCTTTGTTGCCAAACTGCAGGAAGCACAACTTTGAAAAATATAAATGTCCAATTTTTGTTCAATGATAAATATATTTTATGAAGAAAAATCGTAAAAGAAAGTCAAAATTTATTGCCAAAAAACTCAGACATGAGAATTTGCATTTTAGTCATAAAAAAAAGAAGTTGCGTGCTCTGGGGCGTCAACCCTCGAAAATCAAGTTCCGTGGGCCGCACCCCCTTGAAGAATACGCACACAGGGGGAGGGGTGATGATATGGGCCCATTGCTTGAAAAAAAAAACTTCCAGGAGAGAAAAGGGAGTGAATCACATGTGATATTTCTATTTTTAGATTCAGACTGTGACAACGCAACACTGCTACGATCCCTTTACACGTTGCGTACACTTGGAATACCAAAAGGAGATCTAAGATGGAATCGCGTGTCAAAGGGGGTGTGTTATCGGAAAATGTGAGTAGACCATATTCTGCAGCCGTGTGCATAAAAAATGGTAACACGCTTTTAGGAATGTATATTTATATATATTTCGTTTTTATTCCACGCTGGGGAGTCGATCAGCCCTTATTCTCGGTTTTTTTTTCGATACGCGCTTTGTTGTTACTTCGATCGCTGCTAATGTCCTGTTGACGTGTCTGAATTTTTCCTTTTACACATAGGAGAAAACACGATTATTCCTTTTAAATGTATGATAAAGCTATATACTCATACATAGTACATGACAGAATGGTTTCAATTCTTTCTTCCGAAAAATAGTCGAAGCATTGAAGGCGCAATCATTGTTTTCATAAAGTAATAAAACTTGTATCTTTTTCTGTAGAAATTGACCCACTTGGTTCTATAGTTAAAATAGAGCTCGAAAAAGAACCAAAAAAAGTGTAAAAAAACCAGAAAAAGTGTCCAAGGTACTGGCTAAAGAGTAAAGACCCATATCACAGATAAAAAATGGGCAAATTTATTAGAATAATAAAAATAATTATACAATATTTAGAAGTTT
The DNA here is from genome assembly GCA_032872505.1 of Leptopilina syphax. Lineage (NCBI taxonomy): Eukaryota > Metazoa > Arthropoda > Insecta > Hymenoptera > Figitidae > Leptopilina > Leptopilina syphax. Next base: position 43,719,907 of record CM065470.1, on the reverse strand, counting down.
AGTTATTTTAGTGATTTAGTCAGACTTTATTTTAGTATTTGTAGCTTACTGGTTAGTGTGTTAGACTATAAATATTCTCATTGATTTTATTCCATACTGCGAGCAAACAATATGTTTGAATAGAATATAACTATATCTTTGATGTACAATCAACATTTTGGTTTGGAAATTTTTATACAAAATGTATATTTTTAGTCAATAATAAGTTGAGAATTTATATGAGAATGTCTACGTACACAATTACCTATACGATCTATAGTATTTTCCCACCGGTTTGATTATTATTTATTTATACAAAAAAGACAGGAAATGTCAAGGGTGGAATATTTACCATAAAAACTGAGTTCAGGTTTTGAAGGTAATAGAAAATCTATAAAGTTTCTAAGCTAACGGTATATGTTCGATTATCGGAAGCTGGAACTAATTAAAGAGTTGAGGGAGGGGCATCAACTTACAATTAAAGACCACACACTGGAGGAGGAAAACTGCTATACTTAAGGAAGCGAGAGTGAGACTGAATCGAATCTTCCATCGAGATACTAAAAGTCTCGTACGTGACTAGTTACAAGTGTAGGATATACACTGAAGAAAAGGAAGTTACAATTTAAGTTTCCAGCAGGATTCTGTAAAAGTCGCACGCTTTCGAAGTTAAGGGAGAATAAGGGTAAAATATAGTGATGACCCGCACGTCAAAAAATTCCACGAAAGTACCCCCTGGAAATTCCGTGGAAATTCTGCAAGTTTTATATTTTAATATTATTTGAACATTTCTATTACGATTTGAGTCTAATAATAAGTTGTTGCAATTCATTTGCAAAATTTGAATGAAATACGCATTTTGCAAAAAAACTGCAACAAAGTTTACAATTAGACTCTAATCATAATAAAAAATTTTTAAATATTATTAAAATAAAAAACTTACAGAATTTCCCTGACTTTTTCCTGATTTCCAGACAAAATTTTCAAATTTTTCCCTGACCCTAAAGAATATTCTGAATTCACTCTAAAAATAATTAGGTAATCAAAAAACTGTTCTATTACATTTATTTACGAATTTTTGTTATTGTAAAATTATTCAAAAACACCAATAAATTCTTTTTTAAATAAATATTTAATCATTATTATTATTCCATAGGAATTGAGATTTTCAAAAATTTCCAATCCAAATCTTTATGAAATTCAACAACTTATAAGAATATTATTATAAAACATGAAGATACCAATCACTCCGAGTCGAAGACTCGGAGTGATCGATATCTTCATGTTTTATAATAATTTTAATTTTCATAAAATTTTCAAAAAGAAATTAAATTATTTACAAAAATTTTAATAAAATCCTTCCCAAGAATTCAATTATTTTTACAAGTATAATAAAATTTTTCGCATAAATTCATTTATTTTCATAAATAATAAAATTTTTCATTGCATTTCAATTATTATTATTAATACATATTTAAATAAATTCCTCGAAAAATGCAATTATTTTTAAAATTTTTTTACAAGAATTCAATTACATATTTCACAAAAAATGAAATTCTTTGCTGAAATTAAAATATTTTCAAAATCTACGATTTTAATAAAATTTCTTAAATAAATTCAATTATTTAAAAAGCTTGTAATAATATTCATTCTAAGAATTTAATTATTTTCATAAATAATAACATTTTTCATAGGATTTCAATTATTTTTAATAAAATTTTAAGTAAAATTTCTCGAAACTTATAATTATTTTCAAGAAGTCAGAAGAATTCAATTATTCAAAAAAAATGTAATAAAGTTCGTAAGAAGAATTCAATTAAATATTTTATTCATAAATAATAGAATTCTTCACAGGATCTCAATTATTAATAAAATGTAATAAAACTAGTTGCAGAATTCAATTATTTTCATACATAATAAAATTCTTAAGAAGATTTCAATTATTTAAAAAAATGGAATAAAATTGTATAAAATCAATTATTTTCATGAATAATACAATTTTTCATAGGATTTCAATTATTTTTATTACAATTTTAAATAAATTTTTCGAAAAATGTAATTAGTTTTAAAAAGTTTTGAAAATTTTTGCTAGAATTAAATTATATCTCACAAATAATGAAGTTCTTCGCTGAAATTCAAATATTTTCAAAATTTACTATTTTAATAAAATTTCTTAAATAAATAAATTTAAATTTCGATAAAATTTTTTTTTAAAAAAATTAAATTATTTACAAAAATTTTAATATAATCCCTCCCAAGAGTTCAATTATTTTTACAAGTAATAAAATTTTTCACATGAATTCAATTAATTAAAACAATTTTTATAATATTCGTTCTAAGAATTCAATTATTTTCATAAATAATAAAAATTTTCATAGCATTTAAATTATTATTAATACAATTTTGAATAAATTCCTCAAAAAATGTAATTATTTTCAAAAATTTTTTGCAAGAATTCAATTACATTTCACAAATAATAAAATTCTTCGCTGAAATTTAAATATTTTCAAAATCTACTATTTTAATAAAATTTCTTAAATGAATTCAATTATTTAAAAAAAAATGTAATAAAATGCGTTGCCAGAATTCAATAATTTTCATAAAAAATACAATGCTTTATAGGATTTCAATTATTTACAAAAAATTTAATAAAAATTTGTTACAAGAATTCAACTATCTTCATAAATAATAAAATTCTTCAGAGGACTTAAATTATTTTTAAAAAAATGTAATAAAAATTCTTTACAAGAATTCAATTATTCTCCTAAATAATAAAATTTCAATTATTTTTAATTCAGTTTTAAGTAAATTCTTCGAGAAATATAATTATTTTTAAAAATATTCAAAATTCAATTATTTTCGAAACTTCATGTTATAATGATTTTAATATTCAATTATTATGTAAAATTTTAACTGCAATTCATTTATAAATCAATTTTTATTAGAAAATTCTACGAGAATTCAATTATTTGAATACAAAAATAAATAATTTATTGAATAAATGAATGTTTTTCAAAATTGAATAGTCATAAAGAATTTTATCACCAAATTTTTAAATAATTGAATTTTTTCGGCGATTTTTAATAAAATTTTGAAGAATAAATTACATTTTTCGAGAAATTTGATTAAAAATTATATTAAAATAATTGAAATTCTATGATGAGTTTTATTGTTCATGAAAATAATTGAATCTCTGCGTAAAAAATGTTATTATTTATGAAAATAATTTAATGTTTGCTTTAAATTTTATCAACATTTCAATTATTTATTTTTAAATAATTGAAATCTTTTGAAAAATCTTATTATAAAATAATAGATATATTGAAAATGATTGATTTGAGGAAAATTTTTTCATAATAATTGAATTTTGTAGAAGAATTTTATCATTTTTAAAGGTAATTAAAATTTTGACATATGGCATTTTTAAATATTTTTGAACATAAACATAATTGATTATTTCTGTGAAGAATTTTATTATCATTTGAAAATAAATTGATTTTCTGCAATTATTTGTAATTTCTTCTAAATTCGATTTTTTTCAGTACTTTAATAAAAAATCCCTGACTTTTCCCTGCTTTCCCTGACCTATGACAATCTTGGAAATGTTAAAATATTTTTAAAATAAAAAACTTGCAGAATTTTCATGGAGTTTCCATGGACATTCCATGCAGAAGTTCCATCACTAAAACACAATTTTCAATGTTAAAAAAATGTCTTTATTTTTTGCCCCTGAAAAAAGATGTTATCCCCTTTTTAACCAGTTTTATCCTATAATAATAAATTACACTGTTTTATGACCGAAAAAAGAAGTTATAATGTAAATGTAGCTGAAACTTTTTTTTTTCTGAAAAAGAAAAAGAGAACGAAATCTTGAAAGGGCAGTTTCCAGAAAGGATTTCCGTCGACTCAGCTCTTGAGACTTGCGCTCGTTAATTTATAAGATTTTCTAAGCCGGTAATAAGCTCATAATTATATATAATTTTTTTTTTTTTAACTTTTTCACCTCTTATTTCTTATTCTGGGCGTCACAGGTTTTTTTTTAATAATAATATATTTTTTATTTGCATGTTCTTACACACACACTTTGTCAATATATGCGGTGTGTATTTGCGAAAAATACGCGCGAGAAGAAATTGGAAAGAATTTATATTCAGCACGTAAAGGGTGGGCGTAAAGTAAAGGGTTTTAGAAGAGGAACCATACCGCAGACTGACATTTTAATTGCAATTATTCCTCCAATTACCATTATCGTAATCGCAGAGTTGCAACGATCACATTACTTTTGCATTGACTGTGTGCGTCGTTTAAAACACACTCGCTACACAGTTAATTAGTATAACCTGGCGCACTAATTAATGCGATACAATTTTGGACTTGAAATAAGTTTATACCTTTTTACCTTAAAATCTGCATATATAAGTATTATTTGCACCAGTTTTCCTTATTGCCAATGTCTATATAATATAATAGTTTTTTTATATATTATAATTATTCTGAATATTTCATTTTAAATTTAAATTTGCAATTTATTTAAATCAAATGATAAAATTCCTTTTTTTTTACAATAAGACTTTGAAATATACAAATTAAACTGTGAAATATTTTTATCGATAAATTTGAACGCGCAGTAACTGTGGAAAAGTGTAGTATTTTGTTTCAATGCTATAATTAAAGTATTTGAATTTAATTCATCTCGGTTGAATATTTTCAACGAAAAATAGTGACAAATATAAAATGTTGTCAATGGGAAATCGTCATTCTTTGAATTCCAATAAAAGAATAAAACACATATTCTATTGCAGCGAATCAAAACCGTTACAAATGCAAACGAACGTGAGAGTGCATTTTATGATTTCATGAACACACAGACACACAGACAAAATGTGGAGGGAGCTGATAAACCCAGGTGCTTTTCCTGGCTTAGATTTCATTCGTGGGCGCAAAAATCGATATATTTTTTCTTTACACATTTTTTATTCAACTCACATTTTAGCTGTCTCTTGTGCCAATAGGCTTTTCTGATATAGATAAGCGAGGATTTAGCGTAGGTATAGTTTAGGGGGTAGTTGGGGTCAGTTAATTTTTTTCCTCTTTTATGCACACATGAAAAATGCAATTTATTCGCTTTCATGGGATTTTTCTTTCGTGTCTCGTTTATAAAGGTATACTGAATAATTAGTCGTTCGATAGAAACGATTTCATTAGTAGCTATCGCAAAAATTCACGTGGAAAATTTATTGTCTCAACTCGTGTTTTACGTTCTACCTATCAGCCAAGGGGAAAAATTTATTTCATTGTTTTTTTTTGTAAATCTAAAATTGCGACGAACATAATTTATTAGTGACCGCTGGACTGGGAAAACCGGAAAATGACAGGAAATTTTTTTCTTGACCAGGAATGAAAAAGTTTGCTTTTTATAATTTTTGAATTTTTTGAAAAAAATATTTATTTTAAGGCTCAAAATGCCTAAAAATACTATTATTATTCAATTTTTTTTATATAAAAATTCATTTGTTTATTTGCTAACTAATTTCAAATTATATTTTTTTTAATTCCTTGTG